>PVKP010039036.1:0-20486 GCA_004027715.1 Plecturocebus donacophilus
GGCCCAGGCCTCCCTGTGTCCACAGCTAGAAACCTCACACAGTACACAAACACATGGAAATTAAACAAACATGCTCGGCCAGTAATCGGTGGCTCACTCCTGTAACCCTAGAACTTTGGGAGGCTGAGGCAGGCGGATCACCAGGTCAGGAGTTCGAGACTATCCTCACCAACATGGTGAAACCCCGCATCTACTAAAAATACAAAAATTAGTCGGGCGTGATGCCGAGCGCCTGTAATCCCAGTTACTCGGGTGGCTGAGGCGGGGGTTGCCGTGAGCCGAGAGCATGCCACTGTACTCCACTCCAGCCTGGACGACAGAGCTAGACTCCATCTCAAAAAAAAAAAAAAAAAAAAAAAAAACTTAAAAAACAAAAAAAAAAAAAAAAAAAAAAAAAAAAAAAAAAAAAAAAAAAAAAAAAAAAAATACTCTTGAATGACTGATAAGTGAAGGAAGAAATTAAGAAACAAGTAAAATTTCTTAAAACAAACGAAAATGGAAACACACACCAACTCTACGGGATACAGCAAAGGCAGCACTAAGAGGGAAGTTTATAGAAATAAACACCTACATCAAAAAAGCAGAATGACTTCAAATAAACAATTTGTCTATGCACCACAAGGAACTACAAAAATAAGAACAAATCAACCACAAATTTAATTGAAGGAAAGAAATAATAAATATCAGAAAAGAAGGAAATAAAATTAAGACTAAAAATGCAGATTAAGGAAACATAAAGTTGATTTTTTTGAAAAGAGAAACCAAATGGACAAACTTTTAGCTAGACTAAGGAAAAAGAGAGAAAACTTAAATCAATAAAATCAGAAATGAAAAAGGAGACACAACAACTGAAGCCACAAAAATATAAAAATTAATTAGAGTAGGGGTGTCCAATCTTTTGGCTTCCCTGGGCCACTTTAAAAGAAGAAGAATTGTCTTGGGCCGTATGTAAAATACACTAAGTATAGGTGATGAGCTAAAAAAAAAAAAAAAATCACAAAAATTCATATTGTTTGAAAAAAGTTTACAAATTTGGGTCATATTCAAAGCTATCCTTGGGGCTTTGTTCTGTGGGTTGGGCAAGCTTGCATGGAGCCTATGATGAACTACTATATGCCAACAAATTGAAAAACCTCGAAGAAATGGATACATTCCTTAGGTACACCACTTACAAGATTGAACCATGAAGAAATAAAAAACATTAACAAAGCAATAATGAGTAATGAGATCAAAGCCATAATAAATCTCTCTCATTAAAGACAAGCCCAGAGCCTGATAACTTCACTGCTGAATTATAGCAAACATTTAAAGAATTAATGCTAATTCTACTTAAACTCTTCAGAAAAATTTGAAGAGGAGGGAATGCTTTCAAACTCATTTTATGAGGCCAGGATTACCCTGATACCAAAAGCATACAAGAACACAATAAAAGAAAGCTATAGGCCAATATCCCAGATCAACATAAATTCAAAAAATTTACAACAAAATACCAGCAAACAAAACTCAACAACATGTTAAAAAGATCATGCACCACGATCAAGTGGGATTCATTCCAGGGATGCATAGATGCTTCAATATTTGCAAATCAATAAACAAGATTCATCACATTAACAGAACCAAAAACAAAAACCACATGGTCATTTCAATAGGTGCTGCAAAGGCATTTGGTGAGAGTCAACATCCCCATGATAAAAACCCTTCACAAACTAGGTGTAGAAGAAACATAACTCAAATAATAAAGGCTACATATGACAAACCCACAGCTAACATCACACTGAACAGATAATATTTAAAAGCCTTTCCTCTAAGAACTGGAACAAAACAAGATGCCAGATTTTATCACTTTTATTCAACATAACGCTGGCTGGAGCCTGACTCAGCGTGTGCCACTCCAGAATGGGCTTGGTGCCCATAAACCCAGCAGCATTGTGGGCTGCTGACCCACCAGTGCATAGTGCACCCAGCCAAGCCAGCTGTCCTTGGCCTGCCCGGCCTCAGACCATGCACAGCCCAGCTTTCTGGGGCACAGGGACACTGGAACAGAATTTTAAGAATGAATTTACTGAATTTTGGTGCGGTGGTGGTGGTGGGGGACAGGGGAGTTTCTTGAATTGGTTCTATAACCTACTTAGATTTAAAGGCGCAAATGACTCTATTTCCAGTAGTACAGAGAGTGCTAATACTCAGAATATCACCATCAGATAGACCTAATCAAATACTTATAAATTGTGGGTGACCATGTATTTGAGACCTTAGAAGACTTTGTTAAACTAGCAAGTATAAGGTGATTGGCTGATTGCTACCAATTGTGCTGGATGAAATAGGGAAAGAAAAAGATGAACTCAGGGCTGCAAACTTCTAGCTCATGAGCCACATAGATCTCCTAAAAGTTTTTATGATTTCTTTGAATGAAATCTTAATCTCCTGTAGCTGCAGGAGATTATTTTTATTTCTGAAAAATAAGCTCCAGAGTCTCATCCTGTAGGTGGCTAAATTAAACACAAAACAAATCCCAAACTCAAAGAATATCTGTTATTTCAGTGAAGGCATTGATTGGGAATAAATGGGATACTGAAAATCGGAATGGGGACATCTCAGCAGATCCTGATGAAGCTAAAGACACTGAACTTTTAAATTCTGCTGAAAATTATTTGCCAGTTATATTCAAACACATTTGGTGAAGTTAATTTAGCTTTGCCTAACGAAAAGGTAATGGTCTTCTCTAAGGTGGATGCCCTCAAGACCCTGTGATTTCACTCAACATTTACCCCCAACACCGCTCTGTGATCCAGATCAGTAAATAGCCTTGAGTCCTAGCATGTCCTGAAAGGTGAGGTGGAATATGTCAGTACAATGATTCAGTGAAGCAATGTGACAATGTGTATGAAAAGATTTAGAAATGTTTAAAAGCCTGTGACCTAATATTTATCATTTGAATAGTTTGTGAATTTTTAAAAAAAATTCCAAATATAGAAGAATCTTTCTATCTAAAGATGCTTGTCCAAACATTATTTACAACAAGACAAAATGAAAGCAGGTGGATCCAAAAGAAGCTGGGTTACATCTTCTTCTCTGAAATGGGATGTGGCTTGTAAAAGTGTATAAACTTTATCCAGAGTTTATAACATGGAAAACTACTTGTATAATAATACATTAAAAAGCAATATCCAAGATAACTCACAACATATGAATGCAACTTTGTAAAATTATAGCATATATATAAATATACACAAAATGAAAATCAACACCGCTGCACAAGACAGCTCCAGGGACCACCATTTGCACTGCAGTCTACAAAGGTTCAACAATATAATAGCAGTGAGTTTTTAAAGAAAGGCCTAGGTGATATGTTTCCATCTATCTGTGCATTTTAAAGTCTTCTGTGATCAAATAGGGTTTCACTTTTGTAATATAAAAACATATATTTTAACATTAAAAATAAAACATTTGAAGTAAAATAACAATGAAATGAGGCCAGGCATGGTGGCATGCACCTGTAGTCCCAGCTACTCAGGAGACTGAGGCAGGAACATTGCTAGAGCCCAGAAGTTCAAGAATGTAGTACACTATGATCACAGCTGTGAATAGTCACTACACTCCAGCCTGGGCAACACAGCAAGACCTTATCTCTATAATAACAACAGTAGTAACAGTAGTAGTCCAGATCTTCTTCCTGCCTCAGCCTAAAGCTACTTTCTCATTTGAACCCAAAGAACAGAAATGCCTACTGAGGGCTCCACCAGAGAAAATAAATGAGTTCTTTCTTCACAATCCATGATGCAATTTTTGGTTATAGAGTTCAGCTGAGCAATAAAGGCAACACTAAGAACACCATCAATATATAGATTACTGATCATCATATATGTGGCCCTGTACGAGTGTGTATGTGTGTGTGTATGTGTGTATATGTATATATGTATATATATATATATATATATAAAATTATATACAATGTGTGCAATATATATAATTGTCACTACACCTGAAAGAAGGACATGGATTCTTTTATTTCTCAGATGAAAATCGGAGCACCTGAGAACTTTGAGGCTTGGTCTGGGTTCACTGAATGTCAGCCTTGAGAATTAGGAGACACTCAGCATCCTGCAGAGCCCATCTAGGCAAGAGCCACACCAGTGGAGACTCCTCAACAGCAGAAGAATTGAGACCCAGGAACGTTCACACTTGTAGAGGGTCCACATCCAGTGGAATACAACTGAAGGATGGGCAAAAGGTAAAGTCTAACTAATTCCTGGGGTGGCAGATGGGTGGGTCAGTTATGTCTTTCATTCCTCTGATGAGATCTCCATCCTGCACAGACAAAAATCATATATTCACTGGTAAGCAGGATTCTTTTTAGAAATGCAAACATAACTTCCCTAACGTTAAAGCCAAACATTGTCCCTCCCAGTGAGTCATCTTATTTGGAAACTGCCCCTAAAGTTAGCCCCAGAGTTGCATCTGAGCATTTGGATCCAAGACAGATAGTCATTTTGGGGTTTGGACCTGCCTCATCTTGGACTGTGTTCTGAAAGGAGGCTTTCTACTTGTAGAAGAGCAAGAGTGAGCTCTGAATAGGGGATGAAATCCCGAGGGGAAAAGACAGACAGGCAGATTCCCAAACAAACTTGGAATATATTTGCCAGCCTCTTTTTTATTGTGATAAAATACACATAAAGACAAAATTTACCATTGTAACCATTTAAGTGTACAATGCAGAAGATTCACAATGTTATGTAGCCATCACCACTACCAAGTTCCAGAGCATTTTCATCATCTGGAAGGAAACTCTGTACCCATTAAGCAGTCACCTTCCACTCTCCCCTGCACCAGCCCCCAGCACCATTAACCCAGTTTATACCTCTCTAGATTTGCTTCTTCTTAATATTTTATGCAAATTGAATCATGTAATATATGGCCTTCTGTGACTGACTTCTTTCATTTGACATGTTTTCAAGGTTCATTCAAGTTGTAGCATGTATCAGTACATTATTTCTTTTATGGTCAAATAATATTCCATTGCAGAATAGATTACATGTTTTTTATTAGTTGATGGGCATTTTCTTTTACATTAAATAGAGAAAGCAATAGAGGAGTTGCAAATCATCCCCTACCCCCCTCAATACTTGCTTTTCTTTTTATCTATGAGGTTACTTTTAGCTGTGTAATTTTTATGTTTCCTATGGCTTCAAGTTGCTATCTAATATCCTTTTACTTCAGCATGAACTAAAAGGCTCCTTTTAGCATTAATTGTAAAATAGGTTTAGTAAGGACAAATGACATCAACTTATCTTTACCTGTGAAACTCTGAATTTCTCCATTATTTCAGAAGGAGAGTTTTGCCAGATATACAACTATCAGTTGACAGGGTGTGGTTTTTTTTTTCCCCCTGAATTTTAAGTTCGTCCTGCCAATGTCTTCTGAACTCTATGGTTTCTGAAGAATACTTGGCTGTTAATCTCATGGAGGATCCTTATACTCAATGAGTCCCTTCTCTTGTTTTCAAGATGCTCTTTTTGTTTTTGAATTTTGACAGTTTGATTACAATGTCTCTCAGTGTGGACGTCTTTTAACTTATGCTGCTCTAAAAGTTTGAGTATGTTGGATAACAAGATTCCTGTTTTTAATAAAATTTCAGAAGCTTAGAGTCTTTATTTCTTCAAATATTCTTTCTCCTCACTTCTTTCTTCTCTCTTCTGGGGACTCCTGAAATGCATATGCTTGATGTTGCCTCTCATATCTCTTTTGTTGATTTTTCTTCATACTTTTTCCCTTCTGCTCCTCAAATGGGACAATTTCAATTGACTTATGTTTGCATTTACTGATTCTTCATTCTGCATACTGAAATCTGCTCTTAAAGCCCTCCAGTAAATCTGCCATTTTGCTTCCTGTACATTTCAGCTCCAGAATTGCATTTGGTTCCTTTTCACAATTTTTACCTTTGTACTGATTTGCACTATTTAGTGAAATGTAGTTTTCCTGATTTTCTTTAGTTATTTGTCCATGGTTTCCTTCAGCCCTTTGACTATGTTTAAGACAGTTGATTTAAAGTCATTGTCTAGTAAGTCAGTCCAGTGCTTGGCATTCTTCAGGAACAATTTATGTCCATTGCTTTTCCTGTGAATGGGCCATACTTTCATATATGCATAACTCATGTTTTTTGAAGTTGAAAACTAGACATTTTGATGTTATAATGTGGTAACTCTGAAAATTATATATTCTAAACTATTTTTGTACAGACTGTATTCTTTATTGTGTGTGGTCACTGAAGTCTCTGTTCTTTTGGCTCAGTGGTATTCTAGTGTTTTGACAGAGATTTTCTTAAATGTCTTGAGCCAAAAAGAAAAAATTTCCAATCTTTTCACCCAGGCTTTGTGCGTGTTTTGGGATCATGCCTTCAACAGTCAGTTGGGCAGTTTACAACTCTGCCTTTGCCTTTACTTCTTGCTTATCCAGCTATTGGCAGTCAGCTAGAGGTGTGAACAAGGGACCTTCTTGGGTGCCTTGTGAGCATGTGACCCTCACTAGTCATTTACAAGGCTATCTACTTTCCCAGGAATATGGAAGCTTTCGAAAACCCTACTTCCCCAGAGCATCTCACTCCCATCTTTCCCTTCCAGTCTTTTCTGCATGTCTATTACTTTCCTCAATTTAATTTAATTTTTTTTTCTTTTTTTTTTGCTGCAAAAAAAAAAAAAAGTAGCTGCAGACTTACTGGCTTTTAAAAGCTTTTTATTTTATTTTTTTATCAAATGCTCTCTAGCTTGACTGACTCTCTGCCCTGAGACAGATCAAAGTAGGGGGAAAATGCAAAATTTCTGTTCATCCTTCAGGGAGTTGCCCAACAGGACAAAAAAAAAAAAGAATTATTTGAGAGCAAGATCTGCTCAGCTCCATCTGGCATCAGGAACCCACTCTGTGAACCCAGGCTGCTGTCTTCAAGACCACTGATGACCTGGAGAAGAAGAAATGGGCCAAGGGTAAGTTGTGATCCCACTAAGCTCTGCTACTGAATTCGAGTTATTTTTATTTTCTGCATTCACTTGGTTGCTATAAATCTTTGAAGATTTTTCAGAGTTTCAATACACTTGATTGTCAACCCAATCAGAATATCTGTTGATGGAGTTCAGGAATCTGTGATTTAACAATTCTCCTCAAGATTCTGTGTGTGTGTGTGTGTGTGTGTGTGTGTGCTGATGTTTCACAAGCACATTGTCTTTTGTGCCATCCCTCTTGTGTTGGGCTGGGCTCCTGGAGTTTCCTATGCCACCATTTTCTCTGATGTCACTCCCCCCAGCTGGTTTTGAATTGTTCTTATGCATCACAATTCCTGGCCTGTTAATTATCTCCAGAAAACATTTTTACTTGGTAAAATGGGTACTGTACTTATCCTGGATACTGTACTCCATGGACGGAGTCTCAGAAAAAGAAATCAAACATCCTCAGACCTCATGGATGGCACAGCCTAGGTAGGAATGGGAAGATACTAATACAACATATTAAGTACTTTACATTATTTTTTCATTTGAACTCTACATTAGTAATATTTTATAATGACAATATTGATTTACGTGTACCTATGATTACCTCTTTCTTTCTTTCTTTCCTTTTCTTTCTCTTTTCTTTTTTTCCCTCCCTCTCTTCCCTTCCTCCCTCCCTCCCTTCCTTCCTTCCTTCCATCCATATTTTATGACCTAAATATTTTTAGAGTAGGAATTTTGCCAGTAAACCAATGGTCCCAATTATATAAAAATGTCCTTATTTTACTCTTATTCTTGAAAGATGGATTTGCCAGCCACAAATTTCTCCTTTCACGTTGCTTTTTCCTGAGCTCTTCTATGATGCTTTTTCTTCTGGTTGCTGTAGGTAATTAGGAGAAATCAGCTACATTCTAACCCAGTTGATGTTCAGATAATCTGCGTTTCTGCTGTGGCTACCTTTAAGTCCAGCATTTGTCTTTAGCATCTGACACTCCAGGGCAGTATGAGTAGATGTTGTTCTGTTTCATTCACAGGGTTATGCATACATTTGCTTAATCTTTAACCTTAATCTCTTTATGGAATGCCTCCTTCCATTTACTCTCTTCGCATGTTCTAGGAATTTAACCAGTGTTAAACCATATTCAGCCATCATATTCACTGTGAAACCCAGAATAATAACTCACAAATATATCCAAACCTTAAGCCCCAGAACTTTTAAATATGTTACCTTACAGAACAAAAGGGACTTACAGATATGATTAAGGGTTTGGACTTTGTGATGGGGAGATTATTTTGGATTATCTTGGCAGGCCCAATCTGATCACAACTTCTTCTCTTATTTTAATTTTTATTATAAATTCCAGGATACGTGTATAGGATGTACAGGTTTGTTACATAGACAAATGTATGCCATGGTAGTTTGCTGCACCTATCAACGCATCATCTAGGTATTAAGCCCAGCATGCATAACTATTTTTCCTAATACTCTCCCTCCTCCAAGCTATTCCATGACAGGCCCCACTGTGTGTTTCTCCCCTACCTCTGTTCATGTCTTCTCATTATTCAGCTCACACTTGTGAGAACATGCTGCAGTTGTTTGTTTGTTTTTCTGTATCTGAATTAGTTTGCTGAGGATAATGGCTCCCAGCTCCATCCATGTCCCTGCAAGGGACATGATGTTTTTCCTTTTTATGGCTGCGTAGTATTCCATGGTGTATGTGTGCCACATTTTTCTTTATCCTGTCTATCATTGATGGGCATGTGGGTTGATTCCATGCCATTGTTATTGTGACTAGTGCTGCAATGAATGTACGTGAGCATGTATCTTTGTAATATAATCATTTATATTCCTTTGTGTGTATACCCAGTAATGGGATTGCTGGGTCAAATGGCATTTCTGGTTCTCAATTTCTGAGGAATGGTCACACCATCCTCCACAATGTTTGAACTAGTTTACATCCCCACCAACGGTGTAAAAGCATTCCTATTTCTCTGCAAACTCATCAGCATCTGCTATTTCTTGACTTTTTAATAATCTCCATTATGACTGTTGCGAGATGATATCTCACTGTGGTTTTGATTTGCATTTCTCTAATGATCAGTGATGAGGAGCTCTTTTTCATAGGTGTGTTAGCTGTCTTCTTTTAGAAAGTCTTCTTCTGAGAACTGTCTGATTATGTCCTTTGCCCATTTTTTAGTGGGGTTGTTTGATTTTTCTTGTAAACTTATTTAAGGTCCTTGGAGATTCTGGACATTACCTTTGTCAGATGGATATATTGCAGTTTTTCCTCCCACTTTGTAGGTTGTCTGATCATTCTGGTAATCGTTTGTTCTTCTGTGCAGAAGCTCTTTAGTTTAATTAGATCCCATTTGCCAATTTTGGCTTTTTTTCCAATTGCTTTTCACGTTTTTGTCATGAAATCTTTGACTGTTCCTATGTCCTGAATGTTATTGCCTAGATTTTCTTCTAGGGTTTTTATGGTTTTGGGGTTTGCATTTATGTCTTTAATCTATATTAGTTAATTTTTGTATAATGTGTAAGAAAGGGGTCCAATTTCAACTTTCTGCATATGGCTAGCCAGTTCTCCTAGCACCACTTATTAAATAAGAAATATTTTCCTGCTTGCTTGTTTTGGTCAGGTTTGTCGAAGATCACATAGTTGTACATGTGCAGTCTTATTTTTGAGTTGTCTATTCTGTTCCATTGGTCTATGTGTCTGTTTTTGTACCAGTATGATGCTGTTTTGGTTACTGTAGCCTTGTAGTATAGTTTGAAGCCGAGTAGCGTGATGTCTCCAGTGGTGCTCTTTTTGCTTAGGACTGTCTTGGCTTACAAGCTTTTTTTGGTTCTATATGAATTTTAAAATAATTTCTTCTAATTCTGTGAAAAATGTCAATGGTAGTTTAATAAGAACAGCATTGAATCTATACATTACTTTGGGCAATATGGCCATTTTCATGATATTGATTCTTCCTATCCATGAACATGGAGTCTTTTTCCATTTGTTTGTGTCATCCCTGATTGCCTTGAGCAGAGGTTTGTATTTTCTTTGAAGAGGTCCTTCAATTCTCTTGTTAGCTGCATTCCTAGGCATTTTAGTCTGTTTTTTTTTTTTTTGCTACCTTGAATAGAAATTTATTCATGATTTGACTCTCTGCTTGTCTGTTGTTGGTTTATAGGAATGCTTATGACTTTTGCACACTGATTTTGTATCCTGAGATTTTACTGGAGTTATTTCTCAGCTTAAGAAGTTTCCTGCTGAGACAGTCGGGTTTTCTAGATATAGGATCATGTCATTTGCAAACAAAATCCATTTAACTTTTTCTCTTCCTGTTTGAATATCCTTTCTTTCTCTTACCTGATTGCCCTGGCTAGAACTTCTAATACTATGTTGAATAGGAGTGGTGAGAGAGGACATCTTTGTCTTGTGCTGGCGTTAAAGGGGAATCCTTCCAGCTTTTGCCCATTAAGTATGATACTGGTTGTGGGTTTGCTGTAGATGGCTTTTATTATTTTGAGGTATGTTTCTCCAATACCTAACTTATTGAGAGTTTAAAAATATGGAATGCTTCAAAAATTTGCATGTCAGTCTTGTGCAGGGGCCATGCTGATCTTCTCTGTATTGTTCCAATTTTAATCTATGTGCTGGCAAAGCGAGCACTGATCATAAGTTATTAAAAGTGGAGGTAACTGAAGAAATGTAGGTGAGGGGGAGTGTTGGATTTCATCTGCAGTAATTTCTGCATCTAGTGAAATGTGATTATCTCTGTCTTTCATTCTTTAATTGAGTGGTAAAATGCATTACAGATTTAAAGTTTAAATTTCTTGTATTCTTGGGATACATAACCTGGGCAGGATATTTAATTTGCTTATAGCTCATTGGTGAACACAGTCTACTACTATTTTTCTCAGTATTTTTACTTCTAATTACTTAGAAGTGATTATCCTATCATGCTTTTCTCTTATGTATTTGCTAGCTGGCTTTAGAATCTATGTGATTTTTGCATAAACAATAATGAGTTCACTGGCTTTCTCCACGTTTCCTCATTCTCTTGAATATTATGTATAAGTTCAGTAACCTTCTTTGAAGTTTTGGCAGAACTTATCTGTAAAACATTCTGGATATGCCTGAAGGGAAATAAAGTTTGCAACCATTTTAACTTCTTTACTTGTAGTACGTTCTTCCCATTGACATAATCTTGTTCATAGTTTCAAAATTATTTAAACCTCTACTATATCTTTAGTGCCATATTTATCTGTCATAATGCTATTTTATTCTTAATTACCACTGCCTGTTTTATTTTTTTCTTCCAAATAAACAGTTGCTTTTGGCACGCTGGGCCCTCAGCAGTGGCAGCTGCCAGGTCATCCTTGGTGAGTGTTGACTCAATTGCTGTGCCCATGCAGTGTCCATCCCAGCCATCATGGCTATTTTGTATAGGGACTCCATGAGCAAGACCTCTGTGGCTGAGTGGCCTCATGCATCAACCATCTCGCCCACCTTATTACAGGGAGCCCCATCCCCTAAAGACCCTCTGGAAGGCATCTACACACAACCACTATCTTCACACACTCTGCCTATAGGAGGAGGTCTATGCGTACCTCTCTCCTCCACCTCCCAATTATCCAACTCTGTTTTCTTCAGGTTGGTGACTGGCCAGCCAAGCCATGAGCCACTGCCCATGATTCATTCATTCATGCACTACTGGGGCATCATTTCACATCTTCCACCCTCTATGGGCTTGTTTGGGTTTTGATTCCTAGTTTCTGGCTCGACAGCCATTTCCAAAGCTGTTCTGGTGTTAGCTCCCAAGCCTACTGTTCTTGCTGTAAATTTTCCTTTTTATGTGTATTTATTTCCTGGAATTTAAAAAAATTGCACTCGTTTTTTCAATGTAGCATTTCCAAGGATGTGCAGTAGGAGCAATTCTTCTTACTATAGATAGAATTGCTTCAAAACACCAGAAATGTATATTTGAGTGAAGCACAGCATGCATGGAGAAAGGAGGACAATCCACAAACGGGCAGTGGATTTTCACAAAGTGAACACTCGTGCAAACAACACCCACATCAAAGTACAGCAATCACAACCTCCTAGAAACACCTTTGGGAACTACTCTGTCATGAACCACCCTCTCCCACCCTAGAGTAGGCACTCTTGATTTTTCAGCTCCATCAAGTTGTTTATGTTCTCTATGCTGGTTATTCTAGTTAGCATTTCATCAATCATTTCTCAACGTTCTTAGTTTCCTTGCATTGGGTTAGAACATGCTCCTTTAGCTAGGAGAAGTTTGTTATTGCCCACCTTCTGAAGCCTGCTTCTGTCAATTCATGAAACTCATTCTCCATCCAGTTTTGTTCCCTTGCTGGTGAGAAATTGTGATCCCTTGGAGAAGAGGCATTCTGTTTTTTGGTGATTTTAGCTTTTTTGTGCTGGTTTCTTCCTATCTTCATGGACTTATCTACCTTTGGTCTTTGAAGTTGGTGACTTTTGGATGGGGTGTCTGAAGGGATGTCCTTTCTGTTGATTTTGAAGCAATTTCTTTCTGTTTTTTAGTATTCCTTCTAACAATCAGGCCCCTTGGCTGCAGGCCTGCTGAAGTTTGCTGGAGGTCCACTCCAGACCCTGCTTGACTAGGAATCACCTGTGGGGCCTGCAGAGCAGCAAAGATTGCTGCCTGTTCCTTTCTCTGGTAGCTTCGTCTCAGAAAGGTACCTGCCAGATGTCAGCCAGAGCTCTCCTGTATGATATGTCTCCAGGTCAGGATAAATGGGGGTCAGAGAGCTACATGAGGAGGCAGTCTGTCCCTTATCAGAGCTCAAGTGCTGTGCTGGGAGATCTGTTGCTCCCTCCAGAGCTGCTGGACAGGGACATTTAAGTCTGCTGAAGCAGAATCCACAACCACCCCTTTTCCCAGGTGCTGTGCCCCAGGAAGGTGGGAGCTTTTATTAATAAGTCCCTGATGGCCTACCCCTTTTTTTCAGAGATGCCCTGCCCAGCAAGAAGGGAGTATATTCACTGTCTGCCTGCAGAAGTGCTGCTGAGCTGCCATGGGCTCTGCCTAGTTGCTGTGTAAACTTCCCAGGGTCTTTGTTTACACAGGCAAAGTTGAAACTACCTACCTGAGCCTCAGCAACTGGGGACACCGTTCCCCCCACCTAGCTCATGTTCCAGGTTGTACTCAGACTGCTGTGCTGGCTGTGAGGATTTCAAGCCAGTGGATCTTAGCTTGCTGGTCTTCCTGGGGGTGGGACCCGCTGAGCCAGATCACTTGGCTCCCTGGTTTCAACTCCCTTTTCTTCAGGGGAATGAGCAGTCTGTCTCGCTAGAGTTCCAGATGCCACTAGGGTATGAGAAAAAAATAGAAAACTGCTGTGGCTAAAACAGCCACCCAGTTTTGTGCTGGAAACCGGAGAGCTGGTGTTGTAGGAACTAGAAGGAATCTCCTAGTCTGTGGGTTGTAAAGATGGTGGGAAAAGCGCAGTATATGAACAAGAGTGCTAGAGTGTCCAGAAAAGTCCCTAATGGCTTCCCTTGACTAGAAGAGAGAGTTCTCCAGCCCCTTGGCTTCCTGGGTGAGTCAACACCCCATCCGGCGTCAGCTGCCCTCCTTGGGCTGCACCCACTGTCTAACCAGTCCCAGTGAGATGAACCTCACCTCAGTTAGAAATGTGGAGATCACTTGCCTTCTGGCTTACTCTCGTTGGGAACTGCAAACCAGAGCTGTTCCTATTAGGCCATCTGGGCAGAAGTCCACTCTTGATTCTTAACACAGATTAGTTCTGCCAGTTCTAGTTGAATGGTATTATGTAGTCACCGTCATGTCCCTGGGTCTCATCATCTTGATGTGTGTGGTCATAGCCTATTCACTGCCATGGCTGTCCAACACTCCACTTTATAATAGCTCACACTTCTCATCCCTTCACTATTGATAGACAATTGTTTTGTATCCAGATTTTACAAATTGTGTTGCTATAAATAATATTTTTATATATTTTGGCACACACATACCCGCATTTCTATTGGTTTATAACTAAGAATGCAACTGCTAGGCCATAGGTGAGTAGATGCTTGGCTTAGTCTCTCAAAAAACAAGTTTCTAGTAGTAAACAAACAGAAGAGGAGGGTAAATCTCTTACTACAGAAATTATCAGATAATAAGTGAGGAAGTAATGAGAGACTTAGACTATAATAACTCTTTTCCAACCCATTATGAATTAACAGATTTAGCCATTGAATAGCAATGACAATTAATAACACAATACAAGAAAAAACTAATGTTTGGTTCTTCCTCTTGATGGAAGAACAGAGTCCAGTACCATCAAACAAGTCTAAGTGAAAAAGAAATCAAGCCTGACTCTAAGCTGACCTCCATAGCCAATTACCAATTTAGAGGCGATACAGGTAATAGAAATTTCAACTAATCCTTGGGGAGCAATCAGCAAAATGCACACTGTGGGAAGCTCTACCACACAATGTGCATTTCAAGGAGAATCTATAGAATAAAAGAGAACAAAGCATATTTCTAAAGGTAAAACTAAATTATAATTTTAGATGATAAAATTATAAAATAGAACAAAGAAGTGATGATCATAAAAGTCAGAAGAGAAAAGAGTTCACTGCTGGGCTGGGGCAAATGATGAGACTTCTGGTTTGGCCCCCTAAACGTCTATCCCTGGTGTAATGGGTGTTTACTTTTTATTAAAGGACACAAATTTTAGACGTTTTTTTTTCCTTTTGGAGTCCTATATTTTATTGCATGACACAAAGGCTAAAGAAAAAATAATTTATAAAGTATGGTTCCTGTTTTGCACAAAGCCTCCTCCGCATTTTCCTCTCTGGACACCGAGCACCCAGAACACCCAGCAGCCCAAGGACCCCCAGCAGGGTGACCTCAATTCCAAGTGTGCATGCAGCTCACATCACCAGAGGCAATATGCAGGTTTACTCCTTGACTTTTGGAGAAACCTGATAAGACACATCTGAGGGGAAGCCTTCCCTGCCATCTGCAGGCTCTTGGCCATCAGTGTAGAGGGAGCTGGTCCTTACCTCTCCACAGGCGCCTTTACGGCCAGAGCCTCTCTCTGCATGGGGAGTAAGGCCTGGCCCGAACCTGAACATGTGACATGGATCTCCCCAAAGGTGGAGATGACACCATTCCTCCCCCAGCAACCTCACGCTTCTTTTGCTTTACAGGAAAGTCGACTCAGGCTGGTTTCCAGTGAAGAAATCCCAAGTGCAAAGGAGAGGTGGATCTCAGGGCTGTACGTGATCTGCAAAAGGAAGGGCGTGAACCACCAGGTGGCGCTGCTGCGCTGCTCCTACTCCCAGGAGGTGAACGTCCAGGATGCGCTTTACCAAGTAAAAAGTTTCCTGCCTAGCCCGTCTCATTCTCCTTGAATCCTCAAAGCCAATCAGAACTGTCTCCTCACCTCCCTGGACTAGGCTTTTTAACACTGGAAAGTAGATGCAATTTCTACTTTCAGCATGTCCTGATTTATTGTGCTGCCAGTAAAATAAGATCAAAATATACATCTAATAAATAATAACTAAAATAACCCATAGTGAGCAAAGGTTTACAATGTATTTTTTAGAATCAAGATGTTCCTCTGTGACTGGGCTGGAGTCCAGTGGTGCAAGCATAGCTCACTGCAGCCTTGAATTCATGAGCTGAAGGGATCTTTCCACCTCAGTGTCCCCAATACCTGGAAATATAAGTGCCCACTACCACGCCCAGCTAAGGGTACTTATTTTTATTTTATTTTTTAAGAGATGAAGATCTCAAATGTTGTCCAAGCTGGTCTCAAACTCCTGATCTTAAGCTATCCTTTTGTCTTAGTGTACTGAATTGCTGGGATTACAGGCGTGAGCTGTCATCCTGGCTCATACTGTACTGACACCATCATGGTTTCCTTCTCCAAGTGTGGACACAGCAGCAGACACCGCTTGTCTCTTGGGTCAGGACACTGGGTAGAGTGGAATAGCAAGGCAACAGAGTCACTGCAGAAAGTGCCCACGTGGAGGAGGTCCAGCAGGGAGGGCCACTGTCCCAGGGCCACCATATTTAGGGATAACTCCTCTTTCTGGGTAGGACTGTTCTTTGATTACCTTTGTATTCATAATAGTTCTGAAATCATAAGATGATGAGACTCAAGACTGGCTAAGATTTTTTTTTTTTTTCAAAAAAACCGTCTCTGAGATTTGTTGATCTTTTGAATTTTTTTGTGTGTCTCAATTTTCTTCAGAATTTAACTCATTCTTAACATTTCATAGTTCATTTTTAGTTAATAATGTACTAGTACCTACAAATATAGAAAACTTGCAACCATTTATCCTCTATAAAACGTTCATCCTTTATGATATAGGTATTCTATGTAATATATCTATATAGGTTATAAGCCCCACAAAAAAGAACTTTTTACTTTTTCTTATCTTTAAACAATTCGATGTATATAAAGTAAGAGTAAATGAAGGGAGCAAGATAGCCTTTTGCACTGAGCTCAATATTTACCATTTTTTGTCATCTTCATCTTTTCTGATAATCTCATTTTCCACCTGGTATCATTTGCCTCTAGCCTGAAGAATTTTCTTTACCAATTGTTATTGTGCAGATTTGCTGGTGACAAATTCTCTCAATTTTCTTTTACCTGAAATATCTCCTTATTTTTCCTTTCCTTGAAGGACATCTGTGTAAAATTCTTAGTGACCTTTTATTCTTGCAGCACTTTAAAAATGTTATTCTACTTTCTTTTGTTTGTATGGTTTCTAATAAGAAGTCATTGGTCAGGACAAGTTTCCCAAAAACTGGGAAAATAACATGGTAGACCTAACACTTATCATATCAATAGTGACAAAAACCTACATGAATCAACACTCCAATGAAGAGCAGCAATTGTGTGACTTGATTCAAAAAAAAAATCACAGAACCAAACTATATACAGTTTCCAGATATGCACTTTCTTTCTTCTTTTTGTAAATTTTATTTTTAGTTAAGGGGTAGATGTGCAGGTTTGTTATAGAGGTAAACTTGTGTCATGGGGTTTTCTTGTACAGATTATTTCTGTACCCATTAGTACTCACCCAAGTATTAAGCCTTAGTACCCATTAGCTCTTTTTCCTCATCCTCTCCCTCCTCCCACCCTCCACCCTCAAGTAGACCCCAGTATGTGTTGTTCCCCTTTACATGTCCATGTTTTCTCATCATTTATCTCCCACTTATAAGTGAGAACATGTGGTATTTGGTTTTCTGTTCCTGCATTAGTTTGCTAAGGATAAGGGCCTCCAACTCCATCCAGGTTCCTGCAAAGGTTATGATCTCATTCTTTTTAATGGTTGCATAGTTTCCTATGATGTATATTTCCAATTTCTTTTTCCTTTTTTTTTTTTTTTAAAGTGAAGTCTCACTTTGTCGCCAGGCTGGAGTGCAGTGGCATGATCTCAGCTCACTGCAACTTCTGCCTGCCAAGTTCAAGCGATTCTCCTGCCTCAACCTCCCAAGTAGCTGGGGCTAGAGGTGCACGCCACCACGCCCAGCTAATTTTTGTATTGTTAGTAGAGACAGGGTTTCATTATGTTGGCCACGGTTGTCTCCATCACTTGACCTCATGATCTGCCTTCTTTGGCCTCCCAAAGTCCTGGGATTACAGGCAGTCACATTTTCTTTATCTAGTCTACTATTGAGGAACATTTAGGTTGATTCCAAGTCTTTGCTATTGTGAATAGTGCTGCAATGAACATATGTGTACATGTAAGACATGCACTTTCTTTTGTCATTTAATTTATTTTATTTTACTTTAAGTTCCAGGACACATGCAGAACCTGCAGGTTTGTTACATAGTCTGCCATGGTGGTTTGCTGCACCTATTGACTTTACCGTCCTCTAAGTTCCCTCCCATCTATCCCTATTCCCCAACAGGCACTGGTGTGTGATGTTCCCCTCCCTGTGTCCATGTATTCTCATTGTTCAGCTCCCACTTAGAAGAGAGAACATGTGATGTTTGATTTTCTGTTCCTGTGTTAGTTTGCTGAGGATGATGGCTTCCAGCTTCATCCATGTCCCAGAAAAGTACATGAATTCCTTCCTTTTCATGGCTGTGTAGTATTCCATGGTGTATATGTACCACATTATCTTAATCCAGTCTATCATTGATGGACATTTGGTTTGGTTTCCTGTCTTTGCTGTTGTAAATAGTACTGCAGTAAACATACATGTGCATGTGTCTTTATAGTAGAATGATTTATATTCCTTTGGGTATATGCCCAGTAATAGGATTGCTGAGTCAAATAGTATATCTGGTTCTAGGTCTTTGAGGAATGGCCACACTGTCTTCCACAATGGTTGAACTAGTTTACATTCCCATCAACAGTGTAAAAGTGTTCCTATTGTTCCACAGCCTTGCCAGCATCTATTTTTTCTTGACTTTTTAATAATTGCCATTTTGACTGGCAAGAGATGATATGTTATTGTGGTTTTGATTTGCATTTCTCTAATGATCAGTGATATTGAGCTTTTTTTCATGTTTCCTGGCCACGTAAATGTCTTCAGAGAAGGGTCTGTTCATATCCTCTGCCCACTGTTTTATGGGGCTGGGTATTTTTCTTGTAAATTTGTTTAAGTTCCTTATAAACAAACATGTGAGTTCTCATCATTCTTGCTTAAACACTTAACAGGCATCCTAACCAGTGCAACATGACAAGAAAATGAAATAAAAGACCAATAGAAGGACCAGTCATGGTGGCTCACACCTGTGATCCTTGCATTTTGGGAGACTCATCACTTGAGTTCAGGAGTTTGAGACTAGCCTGATAGTGAGACCACATCTCTACTAACTACAAATAATTTTAAAAGAAAAAAGATTGATAGATAGAACAGGAAGAAACAAATGTCTTTCTTTGTTACCAGCTTCATTGCATATGTAAAAAACACTAGGGAATTCGGAAAAAATCTCTGAATTAATCATTGAATTCGCCAAAAAGTTCATAAAATATATGTAATAAGTCACTTAGATGAACATGAAAAGATAGCAAACAATACTAGTCATTGAGAAGTGCAAGTTAAAACCACAATGAGAAACCACCACACATCACCTAGAATAGGTAAAGTTAAGAAGACTTATGAGAAGTCTAAATACTGGCAAGAATATGGGAAAAATAGGAAGGTCTGATATTGCTGGTGGGGATGCAAAAAATGCTGCAGCCAATTTGTAAAGCGGTTTGGCAATTTCTTATACAGCTGCCCATCCATTACCACAGGACCCAGCAATTCCACAAATATCTATTTATCCAAAAGAAATAAAAGTGTAAGGCCACACTTGTGAGCAGTTACTTATAGTGACTTCATTAATAACAAACACTAACTGGAGTAATCCTCATGTCTATCAACTGGAGAATAGAGAAACCGATGAGTAAACTGGGATTCCAGCAATACTGGGCAGCTGCTCAGCAACAGAAATGAATGAATGGCATCATCTCAAACACTGTTATGCTAAGGGAGACTGAACAAAGGACTACACATGATTGCATGTCCATGAAAGTCTAGAAATTTCACTCTTGCAGTCACAGAAAGCAGGGCAGTTGTTGAGTAAAGGAAAGGGGTGAGGGTGGGAAGCAAGGATTAAATAGAAAGGGACATAAAGAGAGTTTTTAGGGAAAAGGAACTGTTCTCTACAGTGCCACAATTTGAGAGTGACTGAGCAACAGGAACTGAGGGGACAGGAGGGTGTGAGGGATGAGAGGGGCAGAGAGAAGGGCTGGGGAAGCAGGAGGTGAGGAAAAGGAGCAGGGGAAAGAATTCTAAAGCAGTGGAAGAGCCTAGGAGGGGGTTCTTTGCTTTCAGTATTTAATACATTTTGTGGGACTGCCTAAAAACTAATGGCTTCCCTATGATTTTTTTTGAAAAGTGTTACAAAAATACCAAGTGTCCGAATAAAATACGCACACTGCTTAGATGTGCGTAGCTCACGAAAGCAGGCAGTGCTGGCGCGTCGGTGAAGACCACTGGGACTGCATGGAGCACTTGGAACTTTGAGGTGGTGACTACAGGCTCCCGGTTCGATACACAGTAACAAACCTGCTTCTTTGTACTCAGGAGATGTTCTGGACTCACACAGGGAAACTCGAGCAAGGGAATGAAGATAATTTTAAATGCAACAACTAGAGTCACAGATCCTTAGTCTGGGAAAGTAAAACTTAGGAGCTTTGAGAGTTTAATTGTAATGCTGTTTTGACACAGGTCTTTTACAGATTGGAATTCTAATCCTTCAGGGATTATCAATACTGTGCTACCTACTGTATTAATAAATAAAAAGGAAACATACATTTTTCTCAGCATCACATTACACCTATTTTAAAAGTGACCACATAACTGGAAGTAAATCACTCCCCAGCAATTGCATAGCATTTCACAGGTTTAAATAAAATATTGGTTGGCTGCTTATTTGTTATTTTCATCCCCTATTCCTTCCTGTCTCCATTGTTAAGCACAATTATTGGCATAAAAGAGGTTTTT
>PVKP010039037.1:0-20466 GCA_004027715.1 Plecturocebus donacophilus
GCAACTGGCAGTGATCTCCTGGGCTCACTTGCTGCACCTGGAGAGTTGGGGAGGCTGCTGTTGGCTGTTCCCAGAGAAAGCTGCCTGGACTCAGAGACATCTCTGGACATCAAGAGGGCCAGAGTGTTGGGCAGGATGTGTCCCACTATTATGGAGTGAAGGCTGCCCTGAAGAGGGCAAAGGCAGCTGGAGTCTCTGGGTAATAATCGCTTCCTCTAACATGAGAGTCTGGACCCTAGAAGCAGGATTAACAAAGAGGATGTGGGCCTGGCCCCAGTGCCTTCCTCAGGGCATGGCTGTCAGCAGGTTCAGCTGGAGCCTCAAAGAGATGCTGTGGTGAATTCACCCAGGCACTGTGACAGCTGATCATTCCAGCCCTGGCCCTCCAGGTGTTGGCCACCACGTTCCATCTGCATCACTACCTTGAAGGCCGAGAGCCAGGCCTATTGTAATCACTTTCTTGGGGTTTCGGCAGGCTGCCTGTGGCAGGAGCTCTCTCCAGAAGTAATGGCCACACCGGCAGCCTTGTGCTGGACAGCAGTCAGCCCAGAGAGAAGCCCTGTAAATGCGGGCATTGATAGAAAATACACACCCAGCCAAACGCCCACCCAGGAAGCAAGGTAGTGAGAGGTGGAATTTCCTCGTGTAAACTAAGTCCAAGGAAGATGCTGCACTTTAGAGAAAAAGACATCTGTGATTCCACTCACAGGAACCAAGGGCATCGGGGCAGGGGCCACAGGATGCCTCTGGGAAACCAGCCCAGGTGTAAGGTGCCCTGGCTTCCTCACTCCCAGGCTTGGTGCACTTGATGACTCATTTTGCATCCTAAAAGGCAGGAGTGGTCTACCAGCCTTACCTCCCACTGCCCTTCCTGCCCCTGGACCTTCCTCCTACCAGACCTTCTTCCAACTAATCCCGCCTCCCGCCTGCTCTTCCTCCCGCCTGCCCTATCTCCTACCTCCCACCCACCCTTCCTACTACCTAGCTCAGAGGTAGGGATGTGACAAGAAAGAGGTGACGCCTGTGAGGCTCCTTCTAGAGCTGACATGCCACGCAGGTTGCAGCAGTGTTTGTCTGTTGAACGGCTGCTCTTTGCCTTCCCACAGCCCCTGACCCACCCCGGAGCAGCTGCACAGCCCAGGTGGCCAGTTCTCTCACTCTGAGTCTAGGTTTTCTGCCCAAGACTTTCCTGTACCACAGCCTGCGACAAGCACCCAGCTGACGGGGTGGCGCTAAGTGGAGCGTGCTTGGCCTGGCTCCCGTCCTTGCGGCAGACGTCTGCAGCCTTGCACGTGCTCGCTGGATGACCCTTCTTCCCTATCTCACTCTCCTTCCCAAATCCCTCACTTCTGCTTCCCAGATTGCCTCCTGAATAGATTCCTTGCAATCAAGTCCCTGTTTCAAGGTCTGCTTTTTGAGGAATCCAAATAAAAATCTTAGTATAATACAGAAATTCACACTAGCCTAAGGGCAAGCAGAATTTTCTCTGGAATTTCATATTTACTTGGTTGGGGTGTGGCCTAAGCTCAGAATTTTTTTAAAGCTCCCAGGTTCTGCACCTGCCACAATCAAGGTTCAGAACCACTGCTTTTGAGGGCTGCAGCCAGCAACGTGGGCACCCATGGAAGCTGGCTCGACACAAAAAGCCTCAGGCCCGGCCAGACCTACTGCATCAAAATCTGTACGTTCGCAAGTTCCTCAGGCATGGGTGTGCTTTAGAATTTGGGGCACGCTGCTTCCCACCAGATAGCAAAGCAGGAGAAGCTTGGGGTTTGGCCTCCATCCTTCTGGGTTCAGGCTTCCTCGGATGTGGCCTTGGGCAAGATCTCAGTTCTTGGCACTACAGGAACCTAATAGTACCAACTCCTGCATGGTTACCGTTAGTAATAAGGAAAAATAGGCTGGATGTGGTGGCTCATGCCTGTAATTCCAGCACTTTTGGAGGCCGAGGTGGGCAGATCACCTGAAGTCAGGAGTTCGAGAGCAGCCTGGCCAACTTGGTGAAACCCCGACTCTACTAAAAAGATACAAAAAGAGCTGGGCGTGGTGGTGTGCACCTGTAATCCCAGCTACCCGGGAGGTTGAGGCAGGAGAATCACTTGAACCTAGGAGGCAGAGGTTGCAGTGAGCTGAGATTTTGCCACTGCCCTCCAGCCTGGGTGACAGAGTGAGACTCCATCTCAAAAGAAAATGAAAAAGAAATAAATCAAATATCATCTTTCTGTTCTTTGTAAGCATGAAATTCTGCAAACTTCTTTTTTGCCTGGTATGTGTTTAGAGTTGAGGTTCCACCACGAAGGCATCCACGGCTCTGGTCAGCCAGTTGTGCTGTTGCCCCAGTCAGGGTGAGAAAGAAAGAAACCCAGATCTTCCAGCTGCTCTCAGGACAGCACCACCCTCCGATTTCAGCTGCACCAGCTCCCTGAAGACTGCTGAACAGACAGCTGCGCCCCAACCTATAGTGCCTGATTCAGAAGGTCAGGCGTGCTGCCGAGAATTCACGTGTTTAACAGCTTCTCAGGGGGTCTCCATGCTGCTGGTTAGCAACCCCACTTTGAAGCTTTGCCTCCTTGCCAGAGTCCTGTGGTGTGGACACCTCACAGGTGTAAATGCTCACAGGCAGGGACACTGTTTGGTGAGGACACCGCAGGCATGTGTGCTCACAGGGATGGATGCTCGCAGCTGTGAAACACCCACAGGCGTGGATACTCTTAGGTCCAGAGTGGACACTTTGCAGACGTGGACACTCACAAGGACAGGCCATTAGCAACGAGACTTCTCCAACTCAAGGGCAAATGCTTATATCTTGGCCTCATAAGCCTGCTCCCCATTTCTTCTTGTTGGAAATCTAAAGGAAAATTGTAAAGTTCAACTGGCTCTTCAGTTTAGTCCTTAGCTGCCCTTTTAGATCCGAAATTGGGAATCTGGGCTGACAGCACTGTCCTTGTGGAAATGTTTTTACACTTGGCCAAGGCCCACAGGGAACCTGAACAACAGGACACATGAAGACAGGGTCCAGAGCCGTGGAAAGGAAGGGTCAGCTTGGCAGGTGGTAGCTTCTCACCCAGGGTGGGAAGTTGAGGCTGTGCGAGCTCTCTGGGGCGCCAGGGTTCTATAACAGCCCTGATAGGCCTCAGACCTTGCACCTGGCACCTGGATCAGAAGTCACCTGCGGGGCCACTTTCTCAGCTCCTGCTCTGTCATCCACACAGGCTGGCCAGTGCCTTGTCCACTCAATGCACTAGCCAGACACCCAGTGGCAGGCAATGGGGTTCCTTGGGCCTCCTGAGAGCATGTGCTCTGTTTTAACCAGAGAAACCCTGAATAAAACCCTGAATAAATAAGGCTGTGGATGGGCATTGTGAGAGCATTAGGCGCAGGGGCTGAAGACTGGGCGGCTTGGGCCTCAGGATCTGTCATTCCCATCACAGCTTCTGAACCCATGTAAGTTGTCCTGTACATTGCACCCTCGGAACTATTAGCCCCAGTGTTAGGGGCTGGACTAGGTCCCTCCAAGTTCATAGGTTGGAGCCCCAGTACCTCAGAGTATGACTGCATTTAGAGACAGGTCCTTTAAAGAGGTGATGACATTAAAATGGGATCATACAGGTGGGTATTAATCCAATACAACAGGTATCCTTACTTGAGGTCAAGAGTTCAAGACCAGCCTGGCCTGTAACATGGTGAAACCCTGTCTCTACTAAAAATACAAAAATTAGCTGGGTGTGGTGGCGGGCACCTATAATCCCAGCTATTCAGGAGGCTGAGGCAGGAGAATCACTTGAACCTGGGAGGCGGAGGTTGCAATGAGCTGAAATTGTGCCACTGCACCCCAGCCTCAGTGACAGAAGGAGACTCTGTCTCAAAAAAAAAAGAGAGAGAGAAGAGACGATTAGGACATAGGCTCATACAGAGGGGAGAAAATATGAAGACCCAGGGAGAAGACAGACAAGTGCAAACCAAAGGCAGAGGTTTAAGGCGAAACCAACCCTGCCAGCACCTTGACCTCAGAATTTCAGGCTCCAGCACCGTCAGAGATCTTCTGTTGCTCAAGCCACCCAGTTCATGGTATTATGGCGACCAGAGTTGACTAGTGCACCTGTCTTCAGGCCCTCAGGAGCAGGCAACCCATTTAAAACTCTTGTATTTCTCACAACAAACAGCTTAGGGCTGGTTTTATGATTTGGCCTCAATAAGCATGCATGGCTGACAATAGGGCTGACAGGGATTCATTCTTAGCATGTCTGATTAAATATCCTGGTACCAATATAATACAAATAAGGTGAAGGCAGGCTAGCACAAACTAAGAGGTTTAGTCTGTGTCCTGGCTGTGTCCAGGCCATGTGCAGACCTGCTGACTCTTGTTCATGAGGCTGCCTAGATAAACTTATAGTGGAATGTCTCATTGTAAAATGAGGGTAATGAAGGCAGTTTTTAAATAAAGCTGTTGTGAAAATTTGCGTGAGACCATTTAAATAAAGAATTTAGCACAGTGCCTGGCATAGAATAGAGATGCAATTTGAATTGGCTATTTTTCAGATTTTTAAAAATAATAATTACAATAATAATGGAAAAGGAACATTCATTTAAAACATTTGACTTAGGACACTGCAGAATTAAATATGGACTTAGGAAGAAAAATTTAGTTACGAAAAGGCTTTGAAATTCGTTTGGAACATTTGCCGGCAGAAGATGTGTGTTGGCAAAGATCTACCTCTATTTTTTTCTCCTCAGTCCTACAAACAGATTTTTGCTTCTTCTTCAAAAGCAAGAATGTGTAAAACAATCACTGAAAATTAGAAGACATAAAAAGCCACTTGAAGCTTCATGAACCTAAGGTTGCAATAGTTTTATATATTTCTTTCCTGTCTTTCAAAAAAATCTTAGTAAATGTACTATTTATTTTTATCCGCTTCACCCACACACATTGTCTAAAAACTCAAGTCCCTCTGCAAGATGTGCCCCCACCCCTGCAGGGCCAGCGTCCTCTCTTCTTGCTTATACCCCAATTTTTGCCCCTCCCTGTAGCAGTAACCCCCTCATCTCCAACTCATTCTTCATATAAAGCTCATTTTCATATCTCAAAATTACACGTTTATATTTCTACATCTTGATTTTTTAATCTAAGACGTTGACTATTAACTTGCATTCTATAGATGGGGATGAACTCTGCTGCCTTATCAGAACAGCAGTAGTGAGAGGTGAAAGCTGATACTCAACTCAGCAGACACAGCTTCAACCCTGAGCCAGGCTGGCTACGCTGTGTCACAGAAGGCAGGACAGGGAAGGCAGCATGCCCAGTGTCCCTCTCCATCTGGAGCCCAGCAGACCTCACATTCACGTGGGATGTGCACAGCCGTCACAGAGGAGAGCCACAGTGAGCGGGGTTGCCTGGACACAGAAGGCCACAGACTAGTTCACCCTCAATCATTTACATTTTCCTGGTTACACAGGCCCAAGGCCAGCAGACCAGCTCAGAGCCTCCCCACTTCAGGGATTCCAGAGCAAACCAAGTGGGCAGCCCCTTCCTCATGGATCTTACCTCTGCCATCTCCAAGGCAGCCATCTCCAAGGAAGTGTGTGAAGATGCTTAGGTCCTTTCTCCAGGCAGGCCTTGATCAGCCCAGGCCAAGGCCTTAATCAGCCCAGATACTAACCTTTTATGTATATATACACACACTTACTCTCCTTGCCTCTAGTACACACACACACACACACACATAAATGCACTCCCACACATACACACACAGGCATGCATGGCTGCACTTCCATCCTCTCTTCTTCTCAGCACAATCACACTGCAGATTTTGTGAAGTCCTCCTAGTCAACGTTTTTACTTTGTAGTGATGTCACCCTCATTGACAGCTGAGCCTGACAGTGTACTATGATTGCTCTTCCCTTTTTTTGTTTTTCCTGGGGTTCATGATTGTGTTCTTGTACTTTTCAAATACAAATCACTAATTTATTCTCAAACTCTCCTCCAGTTACTTAAGATATCCACACCAGATGCTCTTAATTTTTTTCTTGAAGAAGTCTCCTAGAGACTTCTCTCCCCAACTCCTCCAGTCTGGACTGAGGTCTAGATCTGATGCATCGTCGTCATCCTGGCATCTTCACCTGGAGTTCCTCCAGAAAGTCTCCTCTCCTCCTCTGTGCTGGATTATCTGCTTCTTGGATTCTATCTCATCACATTCTTTGATTCATTCTCTCGATTTGATGGAGTACAAACTCTAGTAGCTTCTTCAGAGAGAGAAGCAAAGGAACATGTTTGAGAGCTCACATATTTGAAAGTGCCTACAGTCTACCTTCCTACTTAATTGACTGGTGCTATGATATGAATGTTGTTTGTCCCCCAAGAATTCTTATGTTAGAACCTAATCCCTAATGCAATAGTATTAAGAGGCGGGGTCTGTGGGTGGTGAGGAAGTCAGGAGGGCTTAACCCTCATAAATAGAATTAGCACCATCGGGAGCTTGTCCGTCCCTTCCACCATGTGCATACACAGGGAGGGGATGGCTGTCTATAAAGCAGAGACTGAGCACTCATGAGACACTGAAATCTGCTGACACCTTGATCTTGGATTTCCTAGCCTCCAAAACTGTGAGAAATAAATTTTTCTTGTTTATAAATTACCTAATCTAATGCATTATTTATGGTAGCCTGAATGGTGTAAGACGTCCAGGTTGCAGATTACTTACTTTCACAATTGAGGGGTTTTTTTGTTGTTTGTTTGTTTTAAGATGGAGTCCCACTCTGTCACCCGGGCTGGAGTGCAGCGGTGCAATCTCAGCTCACTGCACTCTAGCCTGGGTCACCGGTTGGGGAGCCTCCGCCTTCCTGGGTCAAGTAAGTCTCATGCCTCAGCTTCCCGAGTAGCTGGGATTACAGGCACCTGCCACCACGCCCAGCTAAGAGAAAGTTTTGATTTATGTCTTGTAGCTTCCAATGTGGCTGTGGAGAAGTCAGATGGCATGTGACCCTTGGTCTTTGGCATAAACTTTTATGGTTTTGCTCCAGAATGCATAGGAATTTTTGACCTTAATCTATTTTCTTCCAATGTGCTGGGCTCTTGAAGGGCTCCTTCACCCTGGAAATTTTTGTCCTGCAGTTCTCTCTTAGTGAGATGAGCAGGATATATTCCACAATGGTGTGGTTTATGGTACAGCTGGTTGGTTCCCCTAGTCTTGGCAGACAGAATTTTCTCCTTCCCAGCTATGACTGCTTTGGAGCTTAGAGGAAGTTGAGTCACTTCTGGTACAAATCACAAACTGTCAAAAACATTATGCTTGCAAGAGAATTTTCCCCATATCTGAAGTAATGATGGCTTAACAGGAGCTTTAAAAACACCAGGCTTCGTTGACACTAATCTGTAGAGCTTATAAAGCAATATCCAACCCATTGTCAGCTGCTGAAAGATGAATGGGCTATTCAGCCTTCCGCTCTGAGCTTGCTCAGCTTAATTCCCTCCTGTTCAGCCTAAGTGGCTTAGGAGTGAGCAAGGGGCTATTGGAAATAGGAGGCTGAGTATAAAAAAATCCTAGCAGTATTGCATTCTGGGTTTATCAGTCATCAGGCACCAAGCTTTCTCTCCAACAACATTTGCATAAATTCAGGCCAGCCTCTAATCAATGGTACAGTCCTTTCTCCTCTAAAGAAAGCCTTTTGAGTGTTTAATGGCATCATGATGGCTGCTGTTGATAAAGCTCACTCTGGGAGTTATGGCCTCCGGCTTTATAAATGCTGCTTTTATGCCTCTGCGATGCCAGACAGGGGTGATTATCCTCTCGTGACAGTGAATGAGTTGCGATTGGAACACTGTAGTGCACTTGCCCAGGGCAGCAGAGACCAGATTCACATTTAGGTCTTTTTGCTTCAATTCCCCAGTGACTAGGCCACATTCCTCTTGATCCTCAGGTGGAAACATATATGCTGATAGAGGAGGAAAGGAATGGCACCCTGTGAGGTGACCCTATGGGTGAGCATGAAGGCAGGGCCCTTCTGGGATGGGGGCTGTGTTCCCTTCCAGACAAACCACACAGGATAAAAACTGCTTCTCAGGTAGCACGGGGTCACTGAAGGCCTGAGCCTGCACAGGGCCTGGGCTCTGACATTAGCTGTGCCTCCTTGGGAGAGAGCTCTGTGCCTGACATTTTTCATTTGTAGGTTGCAAATGGAAGTGCTGGCCTATTCGTGGTCACAGTGCTTCGTGAGGGCTCAGATGAGTAAGGTGTCTGCTAAGCAGTTGTAGAAACCTGGAAGCCCTGAGAGATTTTTGTCACCTGCAACTCCCATCTTTTTCAGTATCCTGGATGTGGAGCTGAGGAATCGCTGCACACACAGACCGATCTGTGCATTTAAAGAGCTGGGTGGGTTTCTGCTCACATAGCACTTTTACTGTGGGAGAGAAAAGTGGCTAGTTTCTCTTTGGCCTGGCACTGGGACACTTGCCTTAAGGTGGGGATGCATCTCTTGGAACCCAGCGTGGAAGTGGAGCCTCTTCCTCTGGTTGGGTGTGGGACCCCTTGCGTCCAGGCAGGATGGAGGGCAGGGTCTGGAGGAAGTGGGCAGGGCTGGCTCGTGTGCTCCTGACTTCTGTCCTGTTTCACGGGTGACAGAGGCATCTGGCTCTGTGTCTATTGTGTGTGTGCTCCCAGGGTCAGTCACGCCTTCCAGGGTCTTATCAGTGATGAGTGACACTGCAGGGCTGGCCCCTGCTCGGGAAGGTGAGCTATTGGAAAGAACAGGTGGGAAGGTGGGAATAAGGCTTCTAGGGCTGAACTGCCAAATTACACTTCCTGAGTTGTTCTTGTTATTAAGGACAAATGTAAAATGCTGTGAACGAGGACGGGTGCTCATGGGTACTTTTATATATCATCCTTCCTTTTTCCAGCCCAAGATAGGATGATCAGATCCACCATGCAGGAGCACTTAAAATGCTCACCACTTCCTAACATTATAAATGACAGCCTCTACTTTAAGATGCAGAAACTGAGGTTTAGCGGGATTGGAGAAATTGGACACAGTTATAGTGACTAAGTGTCAGGGCTTGGGTTGGAACCTAGGTTCTGACCCAGAGTCTTTGCTGTTAATGTGCTGGGGCAGTGACCTCCTCCTGAGAGCAACCTGCTTAGACATCACTGTGATGTTTATATGCCCCGTACTGGGTTGAAGAGCACCTCCACACTCCTCACAAAAATCTAGGTCCACACAGAACCTCAGAACCACATCCTCTGCGTGTGTTGCAGATGTAATTGTTTACACTGAGATGAGGTCCTGCTGGAGTACAGTGAGCACTTCATCCAGGATGACTGGTGTCCTTATAAGAAGAAGAGAATTACCACAGAGACAGAACCTCACAGGGAAGAACGTCAAGGTGGAGGTAGAGACTGGAGCCATGCAGCCACAGCCGTGGAAGGCCTGGAGCCACCCGGAGCTGGAAGAGGCAGGAAGGATCCTGCCTGGACCCCGTGGCCCTACCAAAACCTTGACTTTGGAATTCTAGCCTCCAGACCTGGGAGAGAACGCGTTTCTGTTGCTTTAAGTCACCGAAATGTGGGCTGATTTGTTACAGTAGCCCAGGAAATGAACGCACACGCTGATTGGAGACGGCCTTGTGAGCTGCCAGGCCTGCTGGGCTCCATCAGACAGATTTCCGTTCCTCACAGCTGAAGCCTTGCAGCAGCTGCTCTGGCCCAGCCTGGAGTTTATGTTAGGAGTTGTCAGGAATCCTTCCTGCCTTGCCTGCTTGGCTACAAGGCTGTCGATGAGTCCCATCTAAGCTCTCCTGCCTCTCCTCCTCCACGGAGCAGAGGGAGCCTGCTGACCTGAGGCTGTCACAGGCACAGAGTCCACCCCAGGGCGCTCCCGTATGCACCAGCGAAGCGAGCAAGCCCTGCAGATGCAGGGCCCTGGAGACCCACACCAAGCGGCCCTCCCCGCAGGGTGGCCCCAGGCCACAGCCTCCAGGAGGAACGACAGGAGAGCTGCACCTGGAGGCTGTGTCCGTGACATCTGGTGGCATCTCACACAACCCGTGCCAGGTCACCAGCAGCTATGATTTAAAATCTGAGGGCAACCGGCTGCAAAGAAGGGGTTACCATGTCCTGGAAAGCCAGCTGGAGACCCCAGTTTAGTTCTGAGCAAACATTCCCTAGCACACTCCAGTCTGGCTCCTCCAATGTCTCTTCATGATTGTGGTTTTGGGGAGAAAAGCAGAGAGATTTAGAGCCTTCTCATCGCAGAGCAGCCAGCACTGGGCATGTTCTCAGGCATCACTGGGGGCAGGAGTTAGCCGCCCGCTTCCTCCCTTATAAAGTTTCCAATTTTCCCTCTTCATATTTGGAAGCAGCTCACTGAGTCTGGCTCCTCTAAAGCGGGAGAAGGGAATTTAGCTCCCCTCCTGGAGGGGTAAATGTTCACATGTATTATTTTGTGTCTCCTGTTTTAAATTGTACCATTCCCCCGCTCCCATCTTGGTTCCCACTTGCGGACAGCATCCTCAGCACTTAGCATTCATGGACAGGCTGCAGGTGTATGGGTTTTTCCCCGTCTCTCCCCTCCAGGACATCAGCTCCAGCAGAGCTAGGGGCAGGATAGATGGGGGGAGAGCTCAGAAGAGGGAAGAAGAGGCACTTACTGGAGGCTGTCTTTGCCAGCTGTCAGATGTGAAGCCCCTTGGGCAATAGTTGTGAGCCCCTCCAGAAAAACTGGGAGGAGAAGATCCGGCTTCTAGGGATGTTGTGAGAGATTAATGAGAATGCAAATAAAGTGCTTTGAACCAAGCAGGTTCTGATCTTTTTTTAAAAAATCTTTCCTTTTGTTTGTTTAGGGCAAAGCTGCTCTAGCATTATTTCTCAGCATATGAATCCTCTCAAAGAAAGTATTTCCCTCCCTCCCTCCCTCCCTTTCTTCCTTCCTTCCTTCCTTCCTTCCTTCCTTCCTTCCTTCCTTCCTTCCTTCCTTCCTTCCTTCCTTCCTTCTTCTTCTCCTTTATCCTTCCATCTCTGCCTCCCTCCTGCCTTCCAGCCACCTCCATGCTGGGGCCAGGATGGTGAATACATTAAAGCCCTTACCTTCGTGCAGTCTTCAACCTGGTGACCTGCTCTAAGATCCTGGCTTCCATTTTAACTTTCTCTGCTTGCCCACATGACATTAAAGTTGCTTTCTTGCTGTTTGATTATTTGCAGACACTCTCCTTCATGGGGTTCTGCACACCCCAGAGGTAGACCCCAAAGCCACTGAAGATCATGCAAAGAGAAAGCTGCTTCAAGAGGCAGCCTAGGTACAGGGAAGCTGCTCTGCTGAGGCCGGACAGCCCCACACAGGGTGGGAGGGGTGGCTCACTGCCTTGTCCAGAGTGGCCTTCTTTCCCTTTATTGTGGAATGAGCAAGCCACAGAGTCTCAAAGCCAAAAGAGCCTCTTAATCTCTTCTAGACTCAGCATCCAGGGTAATGGGGGCCGGCGGTGTTTAGGCCCATCCAGGGGGTGCTGGAGCCTCCTCTGACCTCAAAGCCAATTGTTAAACTGTCAGGATTCTCTGTAGCCAGTTTTTACACACAGCCCTTATGAAGGGGTGAACTATGTACACTTACAATGAAATGGATCATATTAAAACAAAGGGAATAGTTACATGACACTCATCACTTTCTATTTTACAATTTTTCATGATCTATGCCATTAAGGTGAATTTAATCTGCTGTGTCTATGTGGTGGGGATAGTCTGGAATGGTGGCTTCTGCATATTCCTTCCCCAGTTCACACTTGGTGTCGTCACACTGGCAGCCTGAGCAGGGCCTGCTCTTTACACAAGGATTTCTGTGTTTTCTGGAGAGTCAGTTCTTCCACATTTACCAACACCACTGGATCCATCTCCAAACTACGCATCAGAATTTCTGTGACTGGGCCTGGACTTTTGTACTTTCTCAGGGGATACTGACGTAGCCATCCAGGCAAAGTCTTCAAAGTGGATTTGGAAAATGCTGACCACCCAGCCATGCAGAGCTGGTGAGATGGTGGTCAAAGGTACAAACCTTTAGTTCCATGTTCTGGGGAACCAATGCACAGCATGGGGACTGTGTTAATATTATTGTATTGTTGACTTGAAATTTGATAAAACAGTGGATCTTAAGTGTCTTCACTGCCTCATCCCCCCAGCATGATGGTAATCGTGGGTGGTGATGATAGATGTGTTCATTAATTTGACTGTGGTAATCAGTAGACTGTATTTATTTAGATTGAATCTCACATTGCACTTTGAATAGATGCAGTTTTTTCCAATTAAATCTTTTAAAATAAAAAAAGGATTCCAGCACCGCATGAGTGGACGGGCTGGCCAGTGTCTTCTGATGATTGCTGAGCAGTAGTGAGTTCCCAGTCATTGGAAGTATCCAAGAACTGACTGGACATCAGTTAGCAGAAATCCCAGCTGTTTGTCCTATCTTTTCAATTAGTTGTGAACTATATGGTACTGATTCTGTCAGCCAACTTATTAGCTTTTATTCCTAGTTATAGGTCAACTGCCTCATCTAAACACCCGTAAAAGTGTTTTATGGGATGAAACCTTTAAATAGCAACCTTTTTTCAGACATTCAGAATCAAATATAATTAGAAAACTTTCAGACATATATGTGTTGTGTAAAGCAATGCTTTTCTGCCAAAAGGAGTCTCTATTTTTGGAGAGAACAAGATTTAGTAAGAACCAAATCAACCATCTAAATTCTTCCCAACTGACTACAAATTCAGGATGAAATCTTAAATGAACAATTCCTTAATGAGATCTTTCTCATCCCAGATTATGTATTCTGTTGTTCTTGCTTTAAAATTTCTTTTTTAGTGTTTACCTTTTTTTTTTTGAGACAGGGTCTCGCCCTGTTGCCTAGGCTGGAGTACAGTGGCACAGTCTCCGCTCACTGTTACCGCTGTCTCCAGGGCTCAGGTGATCTGCCACCTCAGCCTCCCAAGTAGCTGGGACCACAGGTGCTCGCCACCACACCTGGCTAATTTATGTATTTTTTTGTAGGGATGAGGTTCTGCTATGTTGCGTAGGCTGGTCTTGAACTCTTGGGCTCAAGCGATCCACCTGCCTTGGCCTCTCAAAGTGCTGAGATTGCAGGTGGAGCCACCACACCCAGCCTTGCTCTTGCTTTAATTCCTCTGAACACACCTTTCTGGTCCTGACAGGACATCACAGTCGACTCTCTTGCTTCCTCATGGGTTCATCTTCACTGGGGCCTCATCTCATTCCCTGGTTGGGGTCGTACGCCCCCATGACCTTGTTCTCTACAGCCACCTCCACCAATCATGCCCACATGGACCCACTCTCTGTTGGGTCCTGTTTCCCCAGAACTCCTGTGGTTTATGTACCATCCTTAGAAATGCCCTACTAAGTGCATGCATCCCCAAACCCAAAGGAGCTGCAGAATCTTTCCCTGTCAGGGCCAGGAGGATAGAACCTTTGGAACTTTACCATGTGGACTGGAAAGGCCTTGAGTTATCAGGACATAGGATGGGAGTACAGCCAGCGTGAAGAGGGTAAGCCAGTGTTTGCTGTGTGGCTGAATGTGTGTGTAGAAATGAGACACTGCTTAGAATTGATGTCCACGCTCTTCCTTTTGCTCGATTTGCCTTTCTTTCTCTTCTTGCAAGCTAACAGCTGAGAAGCATTTGTTCATGCATTTAAAAACGCTTTTGAGCCTGTACTACACACGAAGGATTGCTCCGGACACTGGGGACTGACCACAAAATACAGCAGTATGAATCTTCACCTCTGAGGCACGTACAGTGATTCTCTTTAGAGCCGATACCTGGGGGAGGTGGTGATCAGGGCAAAAGCTGTTTCTGACATTGTCAGAATATGTAAGATCCCTAATTAAATGTCCCTTCTATTGTGAGAGTTGTCAGTGTTTGAGGATTGGGACCAAAGCAGGCTGCTGTCAGGACTTTTTGGCAGTTTCCATAGAGGCTCAGGCTTCGCAGGTAGCTGGACTTGGGTATAAATTCTTGACTTGCTCAAGTCGAGTTACTTAACTTCACAAAGACATGATTTCCGCAGAGTGGTGATGCTTCATAATAATAAAATGAAGATAACCAGATGATCATGCAGGTGTGACTCGCCATGGGCACTAAACACATGATGGATCCACAAAGGGCAGACAAATTCCCAGGGGGCTCTCCCTCCTGGTTCCTGAGGCTGGAAGCCTGATAGAGCCAGGGCTAGGGGTCTTAGGCCAAGCTGGGAGTCTGGCAGAGGCCACAAGAAGGCTCCTAATGATGGATGCTTCGGCACGGTCATCTGCTCAGGGTTCATTTTAAGACAGAACAGACTTTGGCTTCATCAGAATCAACTGCAAGGTCTTGGGACACATTCAGGGTAAGAGCCTATGGGGCCTTGATAAGATTGCAAAGCAAACCTATTAGGCAGACAGAAAGCAAGTAGCAGAGGCTGTCCTGATTGGGTGGTGAGGAGATCCTCTCTAAAGGTGGTGGGAACACAGACAGATGGAACTCTTCCAGTTGACAAGTGGGGAATATCTATGGTCATATGCAATACAGATTGTCATATAATTTGACTCAATAAACCTCCCTCTAATAATTTATTGCAAGAAATAACAGGCCGGGGGCAGTGGCTCATGCCTGTAATCCCAGCATTGTGGGAGGCAGAGGCCTCCACATGTAATCCCACATTGTGGGGGGATCACTTGAGGTCAGGAGTTTGAGACCAGCCTGGCCAACATGGTGAAATCCCATCACTATTAAAAATACAAAAAATTAACCAGGCATGGTGGTGGGTGCCTGAAGTCCCAGCTACCTGGCAGGCTGAGGCAGGAGAATTGCTTGAGCCTAGGAGGAGGAGGTTGCAGCAAGCTGAGATCGCATCACTGCACTCTGGCCTTGGTGACAAAATGAGATTCTGCCTCAAAAAAAAAAAAAAAAAAAAGTGAAAGAAAAAGCAAAAGAAATAAGAAAGTATCCAGGATATGTACGTAGTGATGCTCGTTGTGATTATAATCTTTAAAACTAGGAGTGACACATGCCCAGTGCCATGCAATGCATTTTAGAATACGCATGCATGGGATTCTCCATAGCTGGGTGCAATGACGACGCTGAACTGTGTGTTCTAGAAGGATGATGAGAAGGCTGGCTCATCCCAAATCCAGGAAAATGTCAGATAAGTACAAACCCTCAATGTGGGAAACTGCATTGGGTAGAAATTCTGATGGGTTTCTGAGACAGAGAGAAAGCAGAAAGGATACACTCCATAAAGAAACAAAGTGGAGGACTACACAGCTCAGACACCTGCTGGAGGGAAAAGCCTCACACATAGGAAACACTGGGAATTCTGAACCCAGAGGCCATGGATATAGGAAGCGAGGAGACTCCTGAATAGACTCAGAAAGCTGATCTGGGAAGGTGGATGTAGCACCCCAGGCTGGGAGCCCTTTTCTCCCCAACATCTTCTGCTAAGCAGAGAGAAGAGAAGGAATAGGATCATAGTGTCAGCAGGGCAGTACAGCAATGGGACCGGCCAGGCTGGGCAGAGCATCAGGAATCCCTGCAGCTAAGAGTGAGAAGAAGGTACCTTCTTCAACTCAGCCACTTCCAGAACCTCCACCACAATCCCTGCCATAAGCTAAAATAAACTCAACAGGGATGACAAGGATTCTTAAGCACAAGAGAGGAGCACATCAGCACCAGAAAAGCAGGCACGGACTTAACAAATGGAAATGACTCTCAAGGAAACAGAGCACACAGAATGCAATTTGAGCACACGCGCAAGTACTACAAGTAATAAGTTTGTATATGGTGAATGTAGCCATTTTCGAACATAACAACATGGGAAATGTTATGTTCGAAAATGATACTTGGATTCAATTGTGATAAGTGGATACACTTTTAGAAAAAAATTAGATCCCTCTTTTATGTCATTAATGTTTCCGGAAGTTCTTTATAAGAAAGAAAGAAATATAAAAACTAAAACTACGGCCAGGCGTGGTGGCTCACGCCTGTAATCCCAGTACTTTGAGAGGCCGAGGTGGGTGGATCGTCTGAGTTTAGGAATTCGAGACCACTCAAGGCAACATGATGAAACCCTGTCTCTACTAAAAATACAAAAAAATTAACTGGGGGCGTGGTGCACACCTCTAGCCCCAGCTACTTTGGAGGCTGAGGCAGGTGAATTGCTTGAGCCCCAGAGGCGAAGGTTGCAGTGAGCCGAGATCACACCAGTGCACTCCAGCTTGGGTTACAGACTGAGACTCTGTTAAAAAAAAAAAAAAAAAAAAAAATTAAAACTGCAGTTTGTATGCCTATGACATTTGTGAAACTTTTTTTTCCCCTTAAAAAGCTTTGTCTTCCATTATCTCTGAATACAACATAATTTACTATGGAATATCTATTCCTATTGCAATGCTTTCTTCCCAAATAAGTATCTTTTCTTTTAGAAAATCTCTTTTTGAGGCTGGGGATGTTGGCTCACGCCTGTAATCCCAGCACTTTGGGAGGCCGAGGTGGGCGGATCACCTGAGGTCAGGAGTTCGAGACCAGCCTGGCCAACATGGAGAAACCCCATCTCAAAAAAAAAAAAAAAAAAAAAAGAAGGAAAATCTCTTTTTGTTTATTATTTATGTGGACACATTTTTAAAAAACAGAAATCCCGCAAAACTTATTAAGGAAAAGTGAAGGTTTTGATTACATAAAAATATTTTTAAAATTATCTGTGATAAAGTTACTATAAACAAAATTAAAAGACATATAAAAAACTGGGAGAAAAAAATATACAAAGATTTACTGCCAGTCTATAGAAAGAAGTTCTAGAATCACTTTAGAAGACTCAGTACATAGGGGCAAGGATGTGAGCAGGTTATTCACAGCAGTGGAGATACTCCGGCCAATGTAAACATCAGCAGTATTCAGGGAAGTTCAAACTAAAACAGCCATAATGCTTTTCACCTATCAGGCTGGCAAGCAGTAAAGTATGTACTGATTTCAAATGTTAGCAGGTGTGGGAAAACAGCTGTTCCAATTTCAGGAGAACACATCAGTACAGCTATTTTGAGAACAATCTGGTGTACTTATGAAAAGGAAGAGTATGCCCATGCTTTGACTCAGCAGTTCCACTTCTCTGTGTCTGATCCAGGAAAAGCGGTGTGAGCTGGGGCCCTGGGAAGATGTTCACAGCAGCATTGTTTACTGGAGCGAGAAACAGCAGCCAAAAGGGGATGCATGAGTGTGAGGGCTGTTGGGGAAGGGGCTCTATTCATTTGTATGTTGTTTGAATCTTTTGCAACGTATGTGGAGGCTCCAAAAAACCAATGGAAAGTTGAGAAGAACAGATTGCAACATGAACTCGTTTTCTTTTTTTTTTTGAGAGGGGTTTCACTCTTGTTGCCCAAGCTGCTAGAGCAATTCTCCTGCCTCAGCCTCCCGAGTAGCTGGGTTGCAGGCATGCACCACCACGCCCAGCTAATTTTGTATTTTTAGTAGAGACGGGGTTTCTCCATGTTGGTCAGGCTGGTCTCAAACTTCTGACCTTAGGTGATCCGCCCACCTTGGCCTCCCAAAGTGCTGGGATTACAGGCGTGAGCCACGGCGCCTGGACTGATGAACTCATTTTTATAAAAGTAATTATGTATGTGCATATATAATATATATAATGCATACTGGAAAGAAAAACGTCAAGACATGAGTAGTGTAAAGTAGGATCGTAGGGAAGAGGGATAATTTTCAACATTTCTTGGCTTTGCTTCTCTTGATTTTCTAATTTTCCTACACAAACATAAACATTTCTATAATATATGTTTTAAAAGGCGTCATGATCACCCAGGGATTGCCCTAATGACTTGGGTTGATTGGAGAATACCATGACCTTGGGTGCAACGTGTTCTGGGCTCAGCCTGCTCCAGAAGGGAAAGGCAAGGACTGGGCTTGAAAAAAGGGAGCTTGCGGGGTCCTGCCCATACGCTGACTCAGCATCCCTGTCCCATACTTCTTCTGGGATTGGGCCACCCCCTCCTTCCTTCACAGGGGGCCTGGGTGGGGAACAAGAGTCTGTGTGTAATGGGGACTCCCCTTAATGTCCACTGAAACTTACCACGTGGCTCTGAGGAGTCTGTTAAGGACAGCAAAACCCAGATGTGTTACCAGTGCCCCTTTCATCCTCCCTGTGAGGCAGGAAACGAAGGCCCAGGACCCAGCTCCTTGCCTAACTGGCCGAGGCTGGAGGAAGCACAGGGCTGTCTGACCCTAGCCTTCCTGGAGATCAGAAACCACCACTGAAGCATCAGTATTCTTTTTTGGGTCTTGAACTTAAAATAAGACAAGTATTATGGTTTCAGAAAACAGCTTGAGACCTTGAGTCCTCCAGGGCTTTTATTAGAAATATTGGTGCTAGGATAATACATCTGCTTTTGTTTCCAGGATCAAAATTTACTGGAAACCAGAACCACATTCTAAGTGTCTGAGCTGGAACAGGAACTGATATCCCTATTAAACAGGTCACTGGGCACCACAGCCGTGAGAAGTGCTGGACATCTGTGAAAATCTCAGTGGCTTCAGCAGCTAAGGAAAGAAAACCTCTAGGGATAAAAACTATAGAGGGAACATTTTTCGCATGAGCATTAGGGAAACTTAGAAATACTGTGGCTGAATTAAAGGCATGCACAGGCCCTGGAGGTGTGGCCAACCATGCTAAGTGCTGCTGTTGGACGCTCGGCCGCTGCCAGCCCCAGAGTGCGGCCTCAGTGTCAGCACATCCTGCTGAAAAACACGGGCTGGGTGGACCAAAGGCCACTTCCGAGGTCCTTTGCCAAAAGGTGGAGCCCAAAAATTCCAGAACAAATGTAATGTCTTGACCTGGGAACTAATTTTGCAAACAGCAGCCAAAATCTCCTAAAAGTGGAGGTTCTAGAAAGAAAGGCAGAGGGCGAGGGTGGGGGTGGGTGAGAGCTGAAGAAGGCAGCACGTCCAGTTAAAGGATGGGTCATTTCTGTCATCTCAGTGAAGAGTCGGTCCCTGCCTCAAGTGACCCTCGGGGTGGGGTTGCCCTTGCAGCTCCACACACGCTGGTTGCTTAGTCACTGGGTGAATATTCACTTGAGTTGCTCTGGATAACAGGCTGATACTTTTGTTTCACAGAGAGACTCTGCACGCTCCTCTAGCAACCCACCTCTTCTGTATGTAAGCAGTGGAGACGCTAGGCACACACCTTCCTTCCCACAGAAACCTTTCAGATATTGACTACATCCAGTTTACAGAAATATTTACATCCCCCAATTCATAGTGAGAAGTGACCCAGGAAGCAAGAGATAAGAGCGTAGTGGTTAGGGACACCGGCCCAACACTTGCAAGGGATCCAGGCAAGAGCCCCAGACTCACTAGGCCTCTGCCTCCTAATCTGTAGAATGGGACCGCAGCTGAGGATGGGCACGCTGCTGGAGTGATCACGCACGCAAACCTGATGGAGCTGGGCTGTTTTTATAGTAATGATTGTAGACTTTCCTCTTGATACAACTGTTGTACAAATTCCATTAGCCTCAATTTGTTTAATTTAAAAGTGATTAGGATTCAAGTAGTAATACTAGGATTCCTTCAAGACAAGGCACTGGCTGAACAAGGCATTTCATGGCTGAACAGTGTGGTAGCAAACTGTTGTCGTCCGCTTGTTTTATTTATAATCAGGGTGGTGGGCCGGGATAAAAGAGGGGATGTGGGGAGGGGACACTCAAAAGCGTAGGGCAGAAGAGAGAGAGCCCCAGAGAGCAGGACTTGGCCGAGTCTCCCCAGGACCCAAGACTGATGGCTGAGAGCCCAGTGGGCAAGTAGGGTGCTGGCCGCCTCACACCAGCAGTGACCAGAGGCTGGTGTTCAGACAACTCCATAGTCTTGTCTGTCGAGTTATTGTGCCAGCTGTTATCATCCGTGTTATTATCCAGAGTTGTTGTGCCAGAGTTATTATCCCTCCCTCCCTCTGTGCCAGCTGCTGAGCTAGGCATCAAGGTGCATGTGTATTCCTAGCACCTGAGTTCAGATCAGTGTGAAATGGCTTAACAGAGAGGCGATTCCAGGAAGCGTAAGAGAATGGAGAAATGAGGCCGGGGAGCAGAGGCAGAGAATCAAGGTGCACGCTCCAGCAGGGGCTGCCGTGGACAGCTCCAGCTCCGTCCTGGGAGGAACCCTTGAGATCAGTGTGAGTGCACACACACAGACACACATACACAGACACACACACAGGCACAGACACACACGCACACACAGATACACCCAGAGACACAGACACAGACACACAGACATACACACACACACACACAGATACACCCAGAGAGACAGGCACAGATACACACACATACAGACACAGACACACACACAGATACACACACATACAGGCATAGACACACACACATATACAGACACAGACACACATAGACACACACTCATACAGACACACATACACAGACACACACACACACACA
>PVKP010039038.1:0-20448 GCA_004027715.1 Plecturocebus donacophilus
ATTTCCTCCTTTCCTATTTGAATACCTTTTATTTCTTTTTCTTGCCTGATTGCTCTGGCTAGAACTTCCAGTACTATATTGAACAGGAGTGGTGAGAGAGGGCATCCTTGTCTAGTGCCAGATTTCAAAGGGAATGCTTCCAATTTTTGCCCATTCAGTATGATACTGGCTGTTGGTTTGTCGTAAATAGCTTTTATTAAGTCAATTATTGTGAAGAAGATAGTCTCAAAAAAACTTAATGAAAAATAAACTACATATAAGGCAGTCTTGAACTTATATTTATATTTCGGATAAATACAATTGTTAAATTCTATTCATGAAACACTATTTTAACTAATATGGCATAGACCTATATCATATTTGAAATGTTGAAAAGGTTTAATTTGAAAATTTCTTTGCTAAATGGTGTGTTGCATAGTATATGATACTGAAATATTACTTAAGGTAAAAATTTTAGCTAGATAATTTGATCTTTTGAAAATTATCAGCAAAAATGATAATATTTAAACTCCTTAATATTCTTTAGTCAAATATTTATGTCCCATTTTATAAATTAAGACATATACCTGAATAATGATCATTTCAGAAAATGAATTGTAACCTACCAAGTGTAAGTTTTAATATTATTTTTAAATAACAAAAATTATTATTATTAATTATTTTTGATGCATTATATGTCCTCTATGGCCCATAGCCTTATCAAATAAATTTTAAACTCCTTTTATAGATGAAGAAATTTAGGCCTAGGAAGGTCTGATTTACTAAAGACCACATAATTACTAAACATGATGGAATGTGAATTTAATTTCACCTTTGAATGCATCTGCTGGAGGTTTGTTTCTGAAAAAAAATTAATGCAGAGCTTATGCTAATTAAAAATGGTCAGTTGACTGCCTGTGACTTTTTTGTCTCTTCAGAAACAAAACATAATGGTAAGAAATAATGTAAATAAATTATTTTAATACAATTTTAAAAGAATAAATCATCATGCCCATGTTTGGGAAAGTTAGAAGATTCGTGGAAGAATAAGAACAGATCTAGTGAAAGCTACAGCCTAAATGACAAGAAGAAGAGTTTTGATGAGAAGAGAATTTCTGCATGGGGTAGAACTCCAGAAAGGCTCAAGACTGAGGCACACATGGTCTAGGCAGGAGCATTGTAGGCGGGTTGAAAATGGAGATTAGCTGAAAGTATATCTGACATTCTCAACAACTCATTTATACCTTCAAGCAGAATGTTAAGGCCTTGTACCCACAAGCCTATCAGGCAAGTACAGATGTAATCTTTAAGCAAAAGGTAGTATAAACATATTATTTTTAGAAATATAACTACATGAAGAAACAGCAAAAAGATGAAATACACATATGGATGTAGTTTTTTTATATCTTTACAAATTAAAATAGATTTTATAGAAATTTATCATCTATGAATAGAGGAAATGACTTTTTAATGAATGGGTAGGTAGATGGATGGATGGATGGATGGATGAACAGACAGATGATAAGCCCAATTACTTCATTTGGCTCACTAAGACAACTGAAACTGCTTCAAGGTTAAATCAAGACAAAGTAAGACAGAAAGATAAAGTTGGGACAGAGTGGGACTGGGAAGGGAGAAGAGGAGGGGAGAAGGAGAAAATCATATTCCTTTATCTATTATAGTTCTATTTAGCAACAAGTGAAATAAAAACTTTTAAAAATTTGATTTAAACATAAAAGATAAGAAAAAGGGAGGGCAAAAAAATCTAGAGTATTGAAAGTTACAGCATTTGGAAATAAAATAATAATTTGAGATTAAATGTTCCCCCAAATACTAAATTAAGTTCACTATAATTAGCATGCTGCTTTCATTGATCAGTATAAATTTTCCCTTAAGATTCCCATATATTTTGCCACTTTTTTCACCGCAGCTGAAAGAGTTCCACTGAACGCTGTTCAGATTTAAACTCAGCTAATATGCATTATCATGTCATGTACCTGTTAGTCACATGGACTAGGACATATAAAATTCAGTCACTTTAATGATTTTTACATGTTTTCTCCAGTATTCATTCTAATGTCATACTTTCACCACATAAAAATAGTACTGCCACTGTTTGTAATTTTTAGTTTTTCTAATGTCTTAATGTATTTGCATTGACTAGGATTTCCAACATGCTGTTGAAATATATGGGCAACACTAAACTCCTTATTTTTCCTTCTGAGTTTAATAGAAATATTTACAGTTTCACAGTTGCATATGATATTTGCTGTAAGTATTCACAGAATATTTTATTAACTTAAGGAAAATACTTTCTGATATCATTGTTTGTCTGAGTGAAAAAGGAGACAACATGATTTGATATATGGGCCAAAGGTGAATGGAAGTTGAATAGTAATTTTTGGAAAAGAATAAAAAGATTGGAATAGCCACTTAGGGAAATATAAAAGAGCTGAATAAGCACTACAGGAGTGCTTAATGTAAATGAGTCAGAAAATATGTTGCTTCAGCTGAGGAGTCCATGAGTTTGGCATAGCACTAACATAGTACTCAGTTGAGTAACATTCAACCTGGTGGCTGAAACAAGAGTAAATTGAGATTCAACTTAGGTTGACGTCTTTACAGATCAGGTGTAAAGACCACAAGGTATAAAAGTTGTCAGTAAAGTTTAAAGTGAAAGAAGGCATAACAATTATATGGATCTATGGGGGTGAGTAAAGAAGTAAGGGTAGAGGGAGCCTGATAATTTGGAGAAAAGAATACAGTAGGAAAGAGAATAGAATCATCAATGATGAAAAGAGCAGATATTTTACAAAAAAGTACTGGAGACTGCAATCAGGGAGTGAGTATTAGGGATTTAAGATTTCAGAGAGGAAGTTCTAAGACATGACTAGGTATTGTCACAAGAGTAAAGACAGATGCAGGTAGAGGTCATCTAGATTGAGATCAATAATTATTAAATAGTGTTGGGTGAACTAATAATATAAACATGAAATTGCACATGATCAGAAAGAACTTGGGACAGTGGGAGGTGACCAACATCCATAAGAAATGTGGGTGAGAATCAAGATCAGTCACAGCTTTAAGATGCTAAAGCTCAAAAACTTCAAGATCAGAGAGATTTGGGTCTAGAAACAGCAGTGGGGAGCAGGAGGAATGTGACAAGGATACAACTTTTGTTTCTTTCTTGATCCAGCCCTATGATACAGGGGAAGAGAAAGAGGGAACAATGGCCTCTCTTGGAACTCTAGATGATAGAAACCCATAATCACCAGGTTATAGGAAATCAATGACTATCATGTGGTCATGCAAAAAAATACGATAATACAGGCAATAATTTATAATATAATGACATGTTTATGCAATAAAATGTAGCTGTATACAAAATAATATAAAATATTAAAACATGACTAGTGCATATTTACACAGAGGTATGATTACAACTATGTATTAGAAACATCATGCCATTACATATTCATATGAACAAAAAGATTCAGTTTTATCATGAGAAAAGTCAAGTCTCATAAATATGATAATCATGTATATGAAATTTGAATGGCAATTAGTAGAACTTCTTATAGACTAGGGTGTGGTCTGTAAGACCAAAAATGGCCCAAAAGAACCCTTAAAATGACCATCTACTCCTATTCTTATTTTATCAAAGTGTAAAGTCAGAATCTTCATTTGAGACTCCGATAAATTTAAATTCCATTGTTTTTAGATTTGGAACACTAAGGAATTTTTCTTTGATTTGAAAGTTATGGAGAATTATTGTAACCACACTAATTTAAATGACTTACATTATTCTGTTTAAAAGCCTAGCTTTTCAGTTCCTTTCAAGAGCCCACATGTTTGTTATAATAAGAGATGGGGTTAAGGGGCAAAGGATTTAACACATGTTATTTAAAGATAGATGTAATGCAGACCCTTTTCAAAGCACTATGCACTATTTTTTTGAGACAGAGTCCTGCTCTGTTGCTCAGGCTGGAGTGCAGTGGCGTGATCTCGGCTCACTGCACCCTCTGCCTCCCAGGTTCAAGCGATTCTCCTGCCTTAGCTTCCCAAGTAGTTGGGATTACAGACATTCGCCACCATGCCTGGCTAATTTTTTTGTATTTTTAGTAGAGATAGGGTTTCACCATGTTGGCCAGGCTGGTTTCGAACTCCTGACCTCAAGTGATCGACCCGCCTCAGCCTCCCAAAGTGCTAGGATTACAGGCGTGTGCAACTGCCGGCTCAAAGCACTTTTTTAATACAAAAAAATTTGGAAATACAAAGCAAACAAAAACAACCTTCTAATTTCTTACCTAAAAATGAGTCAAGTCATGTATAAGAAGTCAACTGAACCTCTGATCAGAAAACAAAACACATGCTAGGACACACCTCATAAGATAAGAGACTCCTAAAACTCTAAGGGATACATTTTCCTGCAATGGAACTAATAGAGAAATCAGAGATTTTATGTGATCAGATGGATCCATTCCAACAAAACTAAGTCTTTGGGCTCTGGAAGTGGTGTTTTTAAGCGCTAGCTAGGCTACCTGGGTTCAAAATCCAGGCATTCTTGGTAGAAATTCCTGGTACAGCTCTAGGTAAATTACTGATCCTATGCCTGTACTCTATGACTCTTACTATTATTTGAAGCCTAAAGGAACAAAAAATGTAATACATAACAAGCAGTAAAGGTGCAGTGATGATACATATGACTTTAAGAGTATGATTTTGGCTGGGCATGGTGGCTCAACCACCCTAGCACTTTGGGAGGCCAAGGCAGGTGGATCACCAGAGATCAGGAGTGTGAGACCACCCTGGCCAACATGGTGAAATCCCATCTCTACTAAAAATACAAAAATTAACTGGGTATAGTGGTGTGCACCTGTAGTTCCACCTACTCAGGCAGCTAGGGCAGCAGAATTGCTTGAATCTGGGAGGTGAATGTTGTAGTGAGCTGAGATTGACCACTGCACTCCAGCCTGGGTGACAGAGCAAGACTCTGTCTCTAAAAAAAAAAAAAGAGTGTGATTTTAAAATGCTCATTTTAAAATCTGTTCATTAACACATAAAGATGTACATAAGATATTGCAGGAGAATAAAAAAATGGAAATAAGGTAGAGAAAAATCTAAGCAGGAAAAGCTTTGAGAGAGGGTAACAACTTGGTGATATCCCTGAGTAGGCAGGGATTAGCCAGGGAAAGGCAATGGGAGTTGGGGGAGTTCCTGAACAAAGGACTAAACAGGGGAAAGGGAAAGCAGATGCTTATGAGAGTTAATGTCACTCACAGAGGTGGTAGCTTAGGGTTTTTAAGTGTGCCAGCCATGTAGCACATCTCTGCATCAACACTGTTTTCAGGATTTCATCAGTCATGGGTGTGTTAAAGGAACTGCAAAGGTGAAATTGTCTGAAACAAAGACTAACTTATAATGTGATCCAATGCAATAAAAGTGCAATTGTGAAGAACCAAAATTCATTTTATCTACTAATTAGAAAAAAATTTGGAATGATGAAAGAATGGTACCCAGATAATATGAAACCCATTTACATGATTAAATTCAAATAGGTCTTTGAATGTGTTTTTGAATCTAAGTTGTCTCACTACTTGGCTAATAATCTACTTGTTTCATTAAAAGACAAGAAGATGATCTAGGAATGTAAAAGTACTCTTACGAAAGTTATAAGTTTGATATCAGTGTAGCTAATTTCTATTTTAAAAGATAGATTTTTTTAAAAGGCTTCCAGATTTTCTTAAATGTTTTAGTAATTTAAAACACTCTTAAAAGTGCAACTTTTATAAATACTAAGAGAAAACTGATCTAGAAAGAGAAAGGAGTATAATAAAAGCTATAATAAACATCTGATCAAATAAGACAGAATATTGTATAGATATTAAAATGTTTATGCATGCTAGCATCATGATAGACTGAATCCCCTTTTGCTAAAAACACATGGAGATGACAAATTATAGATAATATACATTTTTTAAATGTATAGCTGATGTTGAAAAAGAAAAGATAATTCCCAAGTGCAAAACTAAAGTTTAAAAAATTCAAATCTGGAGAGATAAAATCATGAGTTGATGCTGCCACTACCTGAGTATCAGATAAGATATATAACTTCTTAAATAAAAAAGCCTGAAAATGCTGTTGTTAATTACCATCAAGCATTTGAAAATAACCTTAGGAATCTGTCAGTGCAGTAAAAAAAAAAAAAGAAAGCTTGGCTTAAAAAAAATCTGAGTATGCTAGAAATAAAAACCCAAAGCTACCTTGAGCACAGGGGCATCAGTATGAAGCTATACTAAGCCATATATGTAACATAAAGGTTGATCCTATTATGTGGATATCTTTGCCTGTCCTGTGATAACCAATGAAATATGACTATGATGAGATACTTTATCACCTCAGCAAGCATGAAATTCTCAGAGGGGAAACATGTTTCACTGAATATGAGCTCACAAATCATAATTACAAGCCAAGTAAAGAAATGGTTTCCTGTGAAGAAAGAGACCACAGATATAAAAACTAGAGAAAAATAATGATGAAATAAATATCTAACTTAAAGAGAGCAAGTTTGAAGTTCACATTCACTGCACCACCACAACCCAAATATATCTTTTTGTCTATTAGAGAAAGAAACCACTTCATCATGATACTTCATATACAATTATTGGTGTAATAAACAGTTTTTTGAGAAAACTTTCACTGATACGTGATAAAAGTTGTTCAAGTACATACACAAATGTATAATGTACACAATTGTAGTATACTTGGATATATATCTATTATATGTTTGGATAACATGTAATTATAATGTATAAATAAGTACACAAATATATAAATGAAAATTTAAATGTTATCTATTACAATAAGCATTAATCTGGGAAAGACCCTCAGTGAAGGAGTAGTAAAAAAAGTGCTACAGAAAAAAGGAAGCTGAACATAGAAACAAGGGGTGAATTCAAGAAAACTGGCATGAAAATCTTCATAAACATTCTCAATGAAATAACAGTGACAGTAATAATAATGTCTGAGTTTTGAGGTGTGTGAGATTTATGCAATGAAGTAACTAATATAGTGAATTCAATATCATAAGATTAGATAACACATGAACTAATCTAAAGAACTCTACTATTGTTTAGACTCAGAAATGATAACCAATTTTAGACTTGTTAATATAAAAATATGTACTTTTCACAATGAGTAACTACTGAAATAAAGAACTATAATTAATAACTAGCAAAATAATAGAAGGCAAAATAAATTAGAAAAATGTAATCATTGCAATAGAAGTAAAACAAAACAACTAGAGAGAAATTATCTGGTAAAATGAAAGCAGAAATAAAGTAAAATATGTTAGTAGTCAAATTAGATTAAAAGGAACTTACTTTAAAAACATTGGATTATGTTTAATAAAATTCCTATATATCTGGCCATAAAGAACACATGTAAAGCTTAATAATAAAAACATTGTAACAACAAAAAAATCACCAAGCCAAATAACTCCAAAAGATTGGTTCACAATATTAATATTTTATAAAATACCCTGAAGTAAAAATATTATGCATAAAGGGAATAATTATATAATTACAAGAAATATTTGATAATATTTAATATATGTATATACCATAAATTCATCTCAAACTAATGATAAAATTAAAATAGATAATTCTAAACTAGTATCAATAATTGATCTTTCAATAAATGATAGATTCAATTAGATGAAAATAAATAGAGAATCTAAATATTCCATCTGAAAAGTCTTATATAATTTTTTCTCTCTCTTACACACACACAAACACACACACACATTTTAATAATTAGAAGATACGTATTATGTTCATAAACTCTTTCTAAAGTTGCCAGTGCCACCAAACAACACTACATACACAAAGAACAATGTGACAGAGGTAATATTCTCTAACTACATTGCAATAAAATTAGAAATCAACACAAAAATAGTACCCTTCCACTTCCTCCCTCTCTTCTTCCTCCTAATAAGTGGATATTTTGAAACAGAATTTGAAATAACTTATGGATAAAAGAAGAGAAACTACAGTGGAAATAATAAATATCTAAAATATTTAGAAATAAATGTATCCATTCATTACATAACAAAGCCAGTGATGCACAGTGTAGAGTAGTTCATAGTAGTCCAATATTCCTGTTGGGAACGACTAGGAAGGCTGGATAAAACAGAAGATAGTATTTGTAAAGGCATCAGTGAACTAGAGAAACAAAAAAGAAGTTTTTAAATCCTAAAAATAGGGGAAACTCTCAAAGGTGAGCTAAATCACTAAAGCTACTTTTTCCCTGGTGGTTTGCTGATTTTCAGCAATAACAAGAGACTGAGAAGCTGGACTTAATCCAGAAGAGGACAATTGCAGAAGAAAAAAGAAAAACAAATGGGGGTGGGAGGGGCCAACCAGCACTGGATTTTATTGTCCATAAAAGGCTGGAGACTTTGGTGGTCGCATAAGCTGAAGTAACAAAACTGGAGACTTGAGAAGCCATAGAGTATTCTCCTTCAAGAAAATTGCCATATTTTAAAACTGGCATGGAGTAGTATTTTAAATAGCAAAATCCCAAACCTCTGAATAGCCAAATGGAATCTCCACGTGGACTTGTGAAACAATACAGTCCCAAATTAAGATCATTAGTTGCCATACTGTCTAGACCAAGAAAGACTAAATAATTTATCCTATATAATAATATCATCTGGAACCTCCATTGCTGCAGAGATTTTTTTAAACATTAATCATTGATTCAAAAAATACCAGGCTTGCATGATGAGCAGGTCAGTTTGACCAAATGTCAACAATAAACTGTCACCAAGGAGTGACCAAATATTGCAGTTAGCAGATGGGATTTTAAAATAATTGGGATTAATATGTTAAGGAACATTGAGGAAAAGTTAGACAAAATTGATAAAAGATGCAGAAACTCTCAGAGAATTGGGATTTATAAAAACTCAGACATTTTTGATTTGAAAATCACAGTATTTGAGATTATTATCTCAGTAGATTATGATCTCAATAGATGATTTAACTGCAGATTAAACAGAGGAGGAAAGAGAACTAGTTTGCTGGATAGATTAGTTAATTTAAAATACCCAAATTCCAGCAATAGAGAAGAAAATGATTAGAAAATGTTTTTAAAAGGAACATGACATACACGTGAGACACAATTATAAGTGTTGCATTCTTCTAATTTTGAGGAAACAGACAACAAAATAGGACATTTATTTGATAATTAATAATTAAATGCATTTCAATACTTGTAAGGCAATAACACAGAATAAATAAAGCTCAATAAAGTCCAAATCCAAAACACAGATAACACCACATGCTGAAGAGAATGTGGAGCAACAGGAGCCATCATTCATTGCTCATTGGAAAGCAAAACAGTACAGCCACTTTGAAAGACAGTTTGGCAATTTCTTACAAAATTAAACATATTCTTATCATATGATCTAGCAATCACACTAGTTAGTATTTACCCAAAGCAGCTGAAAATTTATGTTCACACAAAATCCTGCACATGGATGTTTATAGCAGCTTTATTTGTAATGGCCAAAACTTGGAAAAGGTGAATGGATTCATAAGCTGGTATCTCCATCCAACAGAACATCATTCAATCCTAAAATGAAATGAGCTATCAAGCTGTCGAAAGAGATGGAGGAATCTTAAATACACATTACTAAGTGATAGAAGCTAGTCTGTAAGCCTACCTATTGTACAGTTTCAACTATCTAACATTCTGGAAAAGGCAAAATTATGGCAAAAGTAAAAAGATCAGTGGATGCCATGGATTAAGAAGGGAGGAATGAATAAATAGGTGGAACACAGAAGATTTTTTAGGGCAGAGAAGCTACTCTATATGAGACCATAATAGTGGATACTGTTATGCATTTGTACAAACTCACAGAATTTTAAATACCAAGAGTGAATTCTAATGAAAACTGTGGACTTTGGGTGATAATAATGGGTACATGAAAGGTCATCAATTTTAAAAAATAATGTACCATTCTAGTGGTGAATATTGATGGCAGGGGAGGCTATGCATATGTGGGGATTGGGGGTATAAGAGAAACCTCTGTACCTTATACTCAGTTTTGCTGTGAATCTAAAACTGCTCTAAAAATAGTCTATAAAAAATTTAAAAGCTTGGGAAGCAACAAGAAGAATATAACAAAATGAACATAACAAAACACAACTCAAAACTGCTGAAAATAAAAAGGAGAGAATCGTAAAAGTGCCTAGGGAAAAAAAGGGAAACTTTACTTCAAAGTAACAACAATGAACCTGACAGGTGTCTGCAACCAACACAATACAAGCTGGAAATAATGAAATGGCATGTTTAAAGTTTGGTAGGAAAAAGAATCTGCCAATCTCTAATTCTATACTATGCGAAACAACTTTTTAAAAAAATAAACGTACCATAAGAATGTTTTCATATATACAAAAATTGTTTCTCAGACAGAAAATAATTATCACAAATTGAAACATGGAAATGCAAGAAGACATGAAGAACACCAGGAAGAGTAGCTATATAAGTACTATAAACAAATACTGAATACATAAAACATTAAAGTTAATATCTCCCAAAATTTAATATACATGCAACAATGTATAGTAGGGAGATAGTACAAGTGTTCAAAAGTTATAAAAATAAGTATAATTGACATTAGAAAATATTTTAACATAGTCATTACAAAATAGAACACATTTAAAACGTGTAGTCTAAAATGAAAACTGTCCTTAGGGAAGTTCATAGCATATATTAGAAAGAAGAAAATTTAAGGGTGGCTTGCAAGAAGAATGAAAAGAAACACCTCCAGTCTGCAGCTCCCAGTGAGATCAATGTAGAAGGCTAGTGAATTCTGCATTTCCAACTGAGGAACCTGGCTCATCTCACTGGGACTGGTTAGGCAGTAGGTACAACTCATGGAGGGTAAGCAGAAGCAGGGTGGGGAGTCACCTCACCTGGGAAGCACAAAGGGTTGGAGAATTCCCTCCCCTAGCCAAGGGAAACCATGAGGGACTGTGCCATGAGGAACGGTGCATTCTGGCCAAGATACTATGCTTTTCCCATGGTCTTGCAACCCACAGACTAGGAGATTCCCTTGGGTACCTATACCACCAGGGCCCTGAGTTTCAAGCACAAAATTGGGTGGCCCTTGGGCAGATACCGAGCTAGCTGCAGGAGTTTATATATATATATATATATATATACCCAGTGATGCCTAGAACACCAGTGAGACAGAATCATTCACTCCCTGGAAAGGGGGCTGAAGCCAGGGAGCCAAGTGGTCTAGCTCAGCAGATTGCAACCCCATGGAGCCCAGCAAACTAAGATACACTAGCTTGAAATTCTCACTGCCAGCACAGCAGTCTGAAGTTGACCTGGAATGCTCAAGCTTGGTGGTGGGAGGGGTGCCCACCATTACTAAGTCTTGAGTAGGCAGTTTTCCCCTCACAGTATAAACAAAGCTGCTGGGAAGTTTGAACTGGGGGGAGCCCAATGCAGCATGGCAAAGCTGCTGTAGCCAGACTGCCCCTCTAGATTCCTCCTCTCTGAGCAGGGTATCTCTGAAAGAAAGGCAGCAGCCCCAGTCAGGGGCTTACAGATAAAATTTCCATCTACCTGGGACAGAGCACCTCGGGGAAGGGGTAACTGTTGGTACAGCTTCAGCAGACTCAATGTTCATGCCTGCCAGCTCTGAAGAGAGCAGCAGATCTCCCAGCACAGCGCTCAAGCTCTGGTAAGGGACAGACTGCCTCCTCAAGTGTGTCCCTGACTCCCATGCCTCCTGACTGGGAGACACCTGCCAGCAGGGGTCGACAGACACGTCATACTGGAGAGCTCTAGCTGGCATCTGGCAGGTGCCCCTCTGGAATGAAGCTTCCAAAAGAAGGAACAGGTGGCAATCTTTGCTGTTCCGAAGCCTCTGCTGGTGATACTCAGGCAAACAGGGTCTGGAGTGGACCTCCAGCAAACTCCAGCAGACCTGCAGCAGAGGGACCTGCTAGAAGAAAAACTAACAAACACAAAGGAAGAACATCAATATCAACAAAAAGGACATCCAGTCAGAGACCCCATCTGAAGATCACCAACATCAAAGACCAAAGGTAGATAAATCCACAAAGATGGGGAGAGACTAGCACGAAAGGGCTGCAAATTCCAAAAACCAGAATGCCTCTTCTCCAAAGGATCCCAACTCCTCACCAGCAAGGGAACAAGACTGGATAGAGAACAAGTTTGATGAATGGACAGAAATAGGCTTCAGAAGGTGGGTAACAACCAACTCCTCTGAGCTAAAAGAGCATATTCTAACTCAACGTAAGGAAGCTAAGAACCTTCAAAAAATGATTAGAGGAATTGCTAACTAGAATAACTAGTTTGGAGAAGAACATAAATGACCTGATGGAGTTGAAAAACACAGCATGAGAACTTCATGAAGCATACATAAGTATCAATAGCTGAATCGATCAAGCAGAAGAAAGGGTATCAGAAATTGAAGATCAACTTAATGAAATAAGGCATGAAGACAAGGAAAAACAATGAAAAGGAAGGAACAAAGCCTCCAAGAAATATGGAACCATGTGAAAAGACCAAACCTATGTTTAGTGTCCCTGAAAATGATGGTAGAATGGAACCAAGCTGGAAAACACTCTTCAAGATATTTTCCAGGTGAACTTCCCAAACCTAGCAAAACAGGGCAACATTTAAATTCAGGAAATACAGAGAACAACAACTGCAAGACACAAAATCATCAGATTCACCAAGGTTGAAAAAAAGGAAAAGATGTTAAGGGCAGCTAGAGAGAAAGGTCGAGTTACCCACAAAGGGAAGCTCATTAGACTAAGAGTGGATCTCTTTGTAGAAACCCTACAGTTAGAGTGGCAATCATCAAAAAGTCAGGAAACAACAGATGCTGGAGAGATGTGAAAAAATAGGAACACTTTTACACTATTGGTGAGAGTGTAAATTAGTTCAACCATTGTGGAAGACTGTGTGGTGATTCCTCAAGGATCTAAAACCAAAAATACCATTTGATCCAGCAGTTCCATTACTGGATATATACCAAAAGGATTATAAATCATTCTACTATAGAGACATATGCATCCATATGTTTATTGTAGCACTGTTCACAGTAGCAAAGACTTGGAACCAACCCGAATGCCCATCAATGATAGACTGGATAAAGAAAATGTGACATATATATACCATAGACTATTATGCAGCCATAAAAAAGGATGAGTTCATGTCCTTTGCAGGTACATGGATGAAGCTGGAAACCATCATTCTCAGCAAACTGACACAAGAACAGAAAACCAAACACCACATGTTCTCACTCATAAGTGAGAGTTGAATAGTGAGAACACATGGACACAGGGAGGGCAACATCACACACAGGGGCCTATCAGGGAGTTGGGGGTTAGGGGAAAGATAGGAGAAATATCTAATGTAGATGAAGGATTGATAGGTGCAGCAAACCACCATGGCACGTGTATACCTATGTAACAAACCCACACATTCTGTACATGTACCCCAGAACTTAAACTATAGTTTAAAAAAAAAAAGATTGAAAATCAATAGTTAAATTCCTTCAGAGGGCTAAAGAAAAGTCTATCAAAGCTTAAAATATAAAAGAAAGTAAAAAAGAGGAAAATCAATGAACTATAAAATAAAAGTATAAGAAAATTGGCAAAAAAAAGATGAATAATTCCCTGGTAAAGCTATTAAGGATAAAAGAGAGATAAATACAAGTTATCAGCATCAAAACAAATAAGGAAACATCTCTGCAATTCTTAACAATATCAAGACAATATAACAAACATATGTAAATAAATTTTACAATTTATCAAAGAAGTCAAAAAAATACAAAATCTGAAATTTCCTGTGATTGTTTATTCATTTTATTCCAGCTACCTTGGCTTTCTTTTGGTCATTTCTCAAATGTGACAAGTATCCTTCCACCTTAGGACCTGCTGACTGGCTTTTACTCTGCCTGAAACATTCTTTCCTTAGATGTATCCTCCAGATCATCATCAAACCTTCATGCATATATCACTTGTCATTTTCTTCAGTGAGATATTTCTGGATCACTCAATTTAAAATGATAAAATTCCTTCTCCCCTAGAACTCTTAGATTATCCCTTGTCTATATGGGCTATTTTTTAAATATAAGGTTTATGTTTTAATATACCAACTAATTATTTAATATGTATATTAACTATCTTCATCAGAATTTAAGCAGCACAATGACAAGAAATAATGTTAATTCCCAATGTGTAAAACGGTTTCTGGAATTCTTAGTGAGAACTTGAAAAATATTTAGATGAATAAATTATGAGTCCAGATATGTTTCGTACAATGTAGTTATAACAAATCTGAAAATGCATTAACGTGCATCCCTCTGGTATTTCCATGTAGCAGATGTCTTTCTAGTCCTTCAAAGGCTTCTCTCCGATGGCAGATCAGGAGGAATTAGGATTAGCAAATACTTTTGTAACTCTATTTCATGTCAATATAGGATGGCTCAAGGAGAAAAGCAGTGAAAATGCTGAGTAATTAGGCAGAGAGAAGGGCTGAGTTATTCTCGAGCTCACATTGACTCTGACTGCCACAGAAGTCAGAGTGGTGGGCAGTTTAACACAGGGAACCTATGGATGATGGCCTGAGCTCAGCAGTGTCTTCAGCAGTACAAGCTAGTAGGGTAAGCTTCAGGGAAAAGATAAAAAGTGTGCTATATGCATGTTCTCACTCATAAGTGGGAGCTGAACAATGAGAACACATGGACACAGGGAGAGGAACATCACACTCTGGGGCGTGTCGGGAGGTGAGGAGCAGCTAGGTGAGGGATAGCATTAGGAGAAATACCTAATGTAGATGACAGGGTGATGGATGCAGCAAACCGCCATGGCACGTGTGTAACTATGTAACAAACTTGTATGTTCTGCACATGTACCCCAGCACTTAAAGTATAATTTTAAAACAAAAGTGTGGGGTAGATGAATTGAATCGGTAGGTGAGCCAATATGCTTGAGTTGCACTCACCAACTGCATGGTTGGCCACCAAATCCAACAATCTGCTCTGGTTGCCCTGAAGTAAGGGAATTTACTGCAAAGAGGCAAAGACCAAAAAGGTTTCAGAGAGTAGTGAAAGAATCTGTGATTGCTGACCTACACACAGTTCCCCTCCCAGCTACGTGGAGAGCACCAGATGAGAGGTTAGGAGGGACCATTTAGAAAAAATGGTTATTTAACCAAAAAAAAAAAAAAAAAAAAAAAAGAAAGAAAGAAAAGAATAAAGCCATTTAAACTAGAGGGAAAATAACATAAATCGACAAGTTTAAATTTTGATTTTCTTGGAATTAAGTGAGATAGAAACTTAGGTGAAAGATTTAATACACTGTCAAAGCTAAATGCTACATTTTCTTTGCCTAATTTAGTATAATTTTTTGTCTTGCTCCATGTACAGAAACAAAATTAAGTACAGATGGAAATACATATATTTTTTAAAGCATGTGTGCATGTGTGATATATTTTTAATAGGCTCCTAAAGGAAAATAAACGTGAATCACTGATTCTATTTTGTTATCCTAAGGAGTGACAGAGATTATTCAAGGTCAGTGGTCTATGTACACACATGTGTACGTATCTCTAAAACTTTGGCAATATCTCTAAATCTTTGGCAAGCTTTAATGCTTTTATATAAAATATTAATATGGTACAGGAGGAAGGAGATGAAAGATGGTTCAAGTAAATGTTTAGGAAAAAAGTGAAAGAAACAAGGTTCATAGGGACAGTGGTATGTAGGAGCAGAAGTGGTAATTTCTAAATTCTGTTCTTCTGTGAAATGGGCAAGATGTCATGGTAAAGAACACATTCCAAAACAGGGTTTGTTTCTGCTGCTGCTCTTTTATACTTCCTTAAGCTTTTTTACAAACTACTCCCCTGAGACCCACCCACCCCCTTCCTCCCCACATTAAGATGATGAGATGGATTGCTTTTATATGGAAGGAAGAATGTTAAAAAAAATTATGTCTGCAGTTAGCTTTTGTGCTCCTGCTTCCAGATTTATTCTACTTCACATTCACATCTTATCCCTCTTCAGAAAATATAAGGGCAGATTATCAGATGGTTTTAGAAGATAAACCCTCAAATCTTTTCCAAACTCTGATATACATTATTGTAGTTTTGATAGATCATAATAAAATACACCATCTGAAATTTTCAGTTTAGATTTCAGTGCACCTCTGAAAATATAATGCTTGTGGCACATTCAAAAAGTCACACACGGTAGATGACACAACTAACACTTGTAAATCAGTAGTGGGAACACTACTGCACAGTCTACACAGAAACAGCTGAAAATTTGTATTCTAATTGTTATGTTAACTAGAAGAAAGATAAAAGTCAGAGTTCTTAGGCTTTCTATATGACTTTGTTCACTAGCTAAAGAAGTTATTTAGGTTTAATGATTTCATCTGCCTTAGAGATTAACAAACTGTCACAACTCTAAAAAATAGATAAGATGAATCACAGTTAAAAGATTTTCATGAAGTAAGTTTAAGGAAACAGCTGGAAAAATTTAAAAGTGTTCTGATTGCACATAAATCAGGAATTCTGGCTAACACATTTTTATAATGTTATAACATAATCATATCCTGAAGGCATTAAATAGGGACAATTAAAACTATAAATATCATGCTACCAAAAAGCTGTATAAATTACTTTTTTAGTATACTAGAAAAAGCATTGAGAGCATTCATTTATGAGTCTTAGAATGACTACAAATGAACTCAAACTTCCTAACAGTTTGACACAATATTTTTACAACATGCCAATTTTTAATCATTTTGCTATTCTTCACAACTTGCTTTCTACTCAGGGTGGTCAGTATTTTTATTGAAGTAATCTATAAACTGCAGAAATCTAAAGACTATAATTTCAAAATAATTATATCTATAAATATTTGAAGCCCATAAATCTCTATTACTAGTTAAGATATGAAGTTTAATATAGTTTTTGATGTAATTTGTTAAATAAAATATTTAAAGTCAAGTAACTCAAACTATAGATGTATTTTTAAGACATCAGTTTTTAAGTTTGTACATAAAGAGAATTGTGATAGTAAACACATTAATTTTTTTTCAAGAATTATTTGATACTTAAAAAAAATTCTGATTAGAGTTTAAATAATAGACTTTTACCCTTTTCTCCATTAAGTATAAAGAAGGTAAAATGAGAAGAATAAAATTTTAAGAATTTATATATATGTGTGTGCAAGCTCATCAAATTGTATAAACAAAACAGGCTTTTGTAAATCAATTTTGCCTCAAAAAAGGTGTTTTATTTTTAAAATGAACCCACCTAGAAAGAATAATTGATGCTCTTGTGTCAAATACTGTAGGGTTTGAGTCCCAGCCTCAATTTTTAGCTCTGTGACTATAAAAAAGTCATTTCTTCAGAAAACCAAACATGGCATGTTTTCACTCATAAGTGGGAGTAGAACATTGAGAACATATGGTCATAGAGAGGGGGACACCACCAGGACCTGTCAAGGCGTTGGGGGCGAGGGGAGGGAACTTAGAGGATGGGTCAATAGGTGCAGCAAACAACTATGGCACACATATACCTACCTAACAAACTGGCATGTTCTGCACATGTATCCTGTTTTTTTTTTTTTAGAAGAAATAAATAGGGAGGTCAAGGCAGGTGGATCATGAGGTCAGCAGATTGAGACCATCCTGGCCAACACGGTGAAACCCCATCTCTACTAAAGATAGAAAAAATTAGCAGAGTGTGGTGGCACACGCCTATAGTTCCAGCTATTTGGGAGGCTGAGGCAGGAGAATTGCTTCAACCCTGGAGATGGAGGTTGCAGTGAGCCGAGATCACACTACTACACTCCAGCCTGAGTGACAGAGCAAGACTCCATCTCAAATAAATAAATAAATAAATAAAATAAAAAGAAATAAATGAAGAAAAAAAATACACGCCCTCAAAAGAAAAAGTTGTCTTTTCTGACATTCAGTTTTCCCAATAGTAGAATTCAGATGATTTGTCTTAGGAATGCTAAGTAATTTAGATACATATTTCAAGCATATATTGGCCTGTCTGAAACACGATAAACATTAAACATAAACTGTGGCTTTCTTTATTTATAAAATGAAATAACAATCTTTTATTGCATTGAATTCTCCAAGGGTTAAAAGAGGTGGTATATCTAAAACCCGTGATACATACTAGTTGCTTAACAAGTATTATTGTTCACTAACAATATTGGGTAAATGTGTGATGAATATAAAGCTTCCACTTTCCAAAGTTTATCTGAACAACTCAAAAAAATATGAGGACTTCAGGGAGTTTTCTAAATTCAAATGGTCTAAATTTCCCAAGGAGATATATCTACATCTATCTATCTACATATATATAGGTAGATAGATATATGTATACCTACAAATGTAGGTACATAGATATAGATATTTTAAAATGAAGTCTTGCTTTGTTGCCAGGCTAGAGTTCAGTGGCATGATCTTGGCTCACTGAAACCTCTGCCTCCTGGGTTCAAGCGATTCTCTTTCCTCAGCCTCCTGAGTAGCTGGCACTACAGGCGCACGCCACAATTCCCAGCTAATTTTTGTATTTTTATTAGAGACAAGGTTTCACTATATTGGCCAGGCTGATCTCGATCTCTTGACCTAGCAATCCACCCTCCTCGGCCTCCCAAAGTGCTGGGATTACAGGCATAAACCACCATGCCCCGCCTCAATATATTTTAATATTCATATATTATTTAATAGCACCATCAAAACATTTTTAATATAAGCAAAATGCTCTAACTAAAGTCAACTGTTAACAGTAAAAACTCTTGAGAAGAGAAATATCTTAAGAACAACCAATTTTGATGATGTATCCAAGTTTTACTCCTATTGCTAAAATAGAAATATAAAGTGTTTTATTTATGTTTTGACCAGTGACTAACAAAATATACAATAGAGCCAATAATTAAGCATGATCATTCAGCTTTGCTTTTCTTATGAACTATAGGAAATATTTTCTCTTCAAAAATTCACTTCTATTCACAAATATATAGATCTGGAATGCTCAGGTCCCTATGCTATGTGCTGAAGAGATGGACATGCATTAAGTAAGATCCTTGACCACAAAGAGATTAGAATCTAAAGGGGGAGAGAGAATGAATGAAATGAAAGTTATAAGAAAGGTATACTGAAGTATGATGAATGATAGGTTGAGAAATAACCTAGGAAATCTAAAAAAAATTATTTAGAGTTCTGAAGAATGAGTCAAATATGGAAAAGGAATAAAAAGAGGAAGGAACAACAAAGAAATATCTCTCCACTTGGAAATTCTAAATATATTTTAACACAAAAACTCACTAAAATCTGGAGAAAACCTTGATCCTAAGCAAGGCTTCAGTTATAAGAGTATGTTAATATCAATTAAAAAGAGGTACAGAGGAGAGATCCAAGATGGCCGACTAGCGACAGCTCAGGAATGTAGCTCCCAGTGAGAGCGCAGAGAACGAGTGGACGCCGCACTTTCCGACGAATTTTTGTTGCCCACAGACCGGGAGATTCCCGGCAGAGGAGACACACACGTCGCCAGTGTGGCCAGCATGGCCGTTTTGCCGGCGCCCCAGCGCGGCGCTTCCCGGTGCGGAATATACGGGATGGACGGGCTCGGCTGGTCCCATCCCCACAAGGAAAACAGCAATTGGAAGCGCTGAGGACTGAGAGTTTCACAGCAAGCACAGCGAACCCGGGAAGGTCCGGTTCTGTGGGGAACGGGCATCTGCCAAAGGAAAACTAAGAAACAGAAAAAAATTTCATCACCAGGCAGAGAGAGATCCAAGATGGCCGTGTGGCAGCAGCTCAGGATTTTAGCTCCCAGGGAAAGGGCAGAGAGCGAGTGGATGCTGCAATTGCAGACGAATTTTTGATGCCCACAGACTGGGAGATTCCCAGCGAAGGAGCCACCCGGGTCGCCAGCGTGACTCTTTTGGCCGGTGCGGCGCTTCTCAGTGAGGAGTGTACGGGACTGGGTGCCCAAAGGCTCCGCTGGTCCCATCCCCACAAGGAGAACAGCAATTGGAAGCGCTGAGGAGAGAGCGAGCACAGCTGAACCCGGGAAGGCCCCGCTCTGTGAGGAAGGGGTGCCCTCGAAGGAAAACTAAGAAACAGAAAAAACTTCATCACCAACAAGCCGGACGTCCACTCAGAGACCCAATCTGAAAGTCGGCGATTACAAAGACGACAGGTGGATAAATCCACAAAAATGGGAAGAAACCAGTGCAAAAAGGCTGAGAACACCCGAAATCAGAATGCCTCTCCTCCTACAGGGGATCGCAGCTCCTCATCAGCAAGAGAACAAGGCTTGACGGAGGATGAGTGTGATGAACTCACAGAATCAGGCTTCAGAAGGTGGATAATAAGAAACTTC
>PVKP010039039.1:0-20448 GCA_004027715.1 Plecturocebus donacophilus
CCTCTTTCTTTCTCTCTTTCATTCTTTTTAAAAAAAAAAAAAAAGTCTTCATTGTCTCCTCAAGCTGACATCTCCAAATTTATCACTTATACAGTCCAGCTGTCATTTGCTTTTGATAAAAATGACTTGACTACAAAAAACACAAAAGTTTGTTATATATTTTGATTGAAATCTCAAGAAATTGATTTTTTTGTACTAGTTGGGGGTTTCCAGAGAAACAGAGTCAATAGGATATATTTATAAATATAGGAAGAGATTTGTTATGCAGAATTTGCTCATGTAATTATGGAGTCTGAATAGTCCTGAAACCTGCTGTCTGCAACCTGGAGACTATGGAAAGTCATGGTATAGTTATGGTTCAAGCCCAAAGGCCTGAGAACCAGGAAGCAAATGGTCTAGGTCCTAGTCCAATTCCAAATACCTAAGAATGGTGAGTGGGTATAAACCTATTCCAAATCCAAAGACCTAAGAACGGTGGAACAATAGTGTAAGACCTGGTACAAGTTCAAAGGCTGGAAAATAAAAAGCACCTATGTCCAAGGGTCAGAGATGATGGATGTCTCTGCTCAGGTACAGAGAGTCAATTTGCCCTTCCTCTGCCTTTTTGTTCTATCCAAGCTCTCTATAGATTGGATGATGCCCACTCACAATGCTGAAGACAATATTTTTTAGTAGGTCTAGCAATTCAAATACTAATCTTTTCTAAAAGCACTCTTACACTGTATTAGTTCCTTTTCAAACTGCTAATAAGGACATACCCGATACTGAGTAATTTATAAAGAAAAAGAGGTTTAATCGAATCACAGTTTCACATGGCTGGGGAGGCCTCACAATCATGGCAGAAGGCAAAGGAGGAGCAAAGGCATGTCTTGAATGGCAGCAGGCAATAGTGTGTATGCAGGAAAACTGACCTTTATAAACAATCAGATCTATGAGACTTATTCACTATCACAAGAAGAGCATGGGAAAATCCTGTCCCCATATTTTAATTAACTCTAACTGGGTTCCTCCCAGGACACTTAAGGATTATGGGAACTACAGGTCAAGATGAGATTTGGGTGGAGACACAGCCAAACCATATCATTCCACCCCTGGATGCTCCCAAATCTCATATTCTCACATTTCAAAACCAATCATGCCTTCCCAACAGTACTCCAAAGTTTTAACTCATTTCAGAATTAACTCAAAAGTCCAAGCCCAAACTCTTATTTGAGACAAGGCAAGTACCTTCCAGCTTTGAGCCTGTAAAATTAAAAGCAAGTTAGTTACCTCCTAGGTACAATGGAGGTACAGGCATTGGGTAAAATGTTCCCATTCCAAACAGGAGAAATTGACTGAAATAAAGGGGCTATAGGCCCCATGCAAGTCCAAATTCCAGTGGGGTAGTCAAATTGTAAAGCTCCAAAATGATCTCCTTTGACTCCATGTCTCATATCCAGGTCACTCTGATGCAAGAGGTGGGCTCACGTGGCCTTGGGCAGCTCCACCCCTGTGGTTTTGGAGAGTACGGCTCCCCTCCCAATTGCTTTCATGGGTTGGTATTGAGTATCTGACGTTTCCAGGTGCATGGTGCAAGCTATTGGTGGCTATAACACTCTGGGGTCTGGAGGACAGTGGCCCTCTTTTCACAACTCGACTGAGCAGTGCCCCAGTGGGGACTCTGTGTGGGGGCTCCTACCCTGTATTTACTTTCTGCACTGCCCTAGCAGAGGTTCTCCATGAGGACTCCATTCTTGCAGCAAACTTCTGCAGGCATTTCCGTACATCTTCTGAAATCTAGGAGGGCGTTCCCAAACCTCAATTTTTGACTCAATTCTACACCTACAGGCTCAACACTATGTGGAAGCTGCCAAGGCTTGGGGCTTGCATCCTCTGAAGCCACCGTCTGAGCTGAGCTGTACCCTGGCTTTTTATAGCCATGGCTTCAGTGGCTGTGATGCAGGGCACTAAGTCTCTAAGCTGCACACAGCAGGGACTGACCTGGCCCATGAAACTCTTTTTCCCTCCTAGGTTTCTGGACCATGAAGGTCTCTGACATGCCCTGGAGACATTTTCCCATTGTCTTGGTTCTTAACATTTGTCTCCTTGTTAATGTTAACAAGGAGAAAATGGGTTTTCCTTTTCTACTGCATTGTCAGGCTGCACATTTTCCAAACATTTATGCTTTGTCACCTCTTGAATGCTTTGCAGCTTAGCAATTTCTTCCACCAGATACCCCAAATCATCTCTCTCAAGTTCAAAGTTCCACAGATCTCTAGGGCAGGGGCAAAATGTCATGTCTGTTTGCATAGCAAGAGTGACTTTTACTCCTGTTTTAAACAAGCTCCTCATTTCCATCTGAGGCCACCTCAGCCTGGATTTCATTGTCCATATCACTATCAGCATTTTTGTCAAACCATTCAACGAGTCTCTAGGGAGTTCCAAACTTTCCCATATTTTCTTAGCTTCTTCTGAGGCCTCCTAACTGTTCTAACCCCTGCCTGTTACCCAGTTCCAAAGTCACTTCCACATTTTCAGGTATCTTTACAGCAACACCCCACTCTACCAGTACAAATTTACTGTATTAGTCTGTTCTCATGTTGCTAATAGAGACATACCCGAGACTGGGTAATTTATAAAGAAAAAGAGGTTTAATGGACTCACAACTCCATGTGGTGGGGGAGGCCTCACAACCACGGTAGAAGGCAAAAGTGGAGCAAAAGCACATCTTACGTGGCAGCAGGCAAGAAAACGTGTGCAGGTGAGCTGCCCTTTATAGAACCATCAGATCTCATGAGACTTATTCACTATCACAAGAAAAGCATGGGAAAAACCTGCCCCCACGATTCAATTACCTCCTACTAGGTCTCTTCCATGACATGTGGGGATTATCAGAACTACAATTTAAGATGAGATTTGGGTGGGGACATAGCCATACCATATCTCTCACACACACACACACACACACACACACACACACACACACACACACCTAGAAATAATGTTTAAACAGTTATCTGGGCATCCGTTAGCCCACTCAGCTTGACACATATAATTAGCTACCTTAGTTGCTTGTCCTTTTGTTGTCATATCTATGAAAATACTGTGTCAAATGATAGGTGAGTTTTATATTGCCATGGATAGTGCCAAATCAATCTCCAGAAAAATGGTCTCCATTTATACTCTAACAGTATACAAGAGGTCTCTTTTTTTTATCTCCCCATTTATCCACACCAGGTATAATATAGCATAGTGTTTTGCCAATGTGATAAGCAGAAAATGGCATTGCATTGTTTTGATGTACATTTCTGTATTTTGGGGTGAGACTGAGCATATTTTCTTATGCCCCCTTTAAGAGAACTGTCGATTTTGGTACTGTGGTTGTTAGGTTGAGTTAGCTTGGATGTAGATAAGTGCAGGTGATTCCAGGCAAAAGTGGCCCTTAGATCATTGCTTCAGATGGGCATAGGAACTCAAGGGCCTGAGAGAACTGTTTGTCACCTCAGTTGGCCTGAGCATGTTGATGTCCATGACACCACAGCATGTGCCCATTCTCCTGCCTCTGGTACCAAGTGTCAGTACTCAGCTAAGAGGTGAAATAAATGATCTGAATTTCCAACTTTGCCATTTACTTACCATGGGACTGTGGGCCAGTCACCCACACTTTTCTAACCAACTCATATATTTGTTTTTTGGTGGGGGCAAGACCCTTCTTCTTAGGACTTCTCATTTTGGCACCCCATTACAGTTAGAGTAGCCAGATAAAATACAGAACACACAGTAAAATTTGAATTTCAAATAAATAAGGAATAGTATTTTAGTACAGCTATGCCTCATGCAATATGCTAAATTATTTTTACTAAGTTTGGAAACCCTGGGTACAGTGCCAATTCTAGATATATCATACACTTTTGCATTATCATTTCAGTCTCTCTGAGCCTCAGTATTTTCCTCTGGAATATGGGACTAATAACATCAGCCCTGAAATCCTCATAAGCCTGTTGTAGGGATTAAACAGGATAAAGCATATGACATCATTAAGCAAGATATAAAATGCTTTTCAAATATTAGATGGTAGTATGTGCTTATAATATACATAAAACTGACATTATAGAAAGACTTCCCAAATGAGAAGCCCTCTTTTGGGAAGACTCTTTCTCTCTTTGCCCCTACCAAAATATGTTGAGAGGTTGTTTTGGAAAATGTGGATTGCATCTCAGAGATTGTGGTGTCATAGGATGAGTCACCACTGTCTTCTCCAATGCAAACATAACAATGTTTCATATTTTGTATTAAATAAGCACTTGGGTTTAAATATAACTCTTTCTGTTAAATCGATATTATAAAATGTCTGCATGGAGTAATTATTTTTCCTAAAGAGTGCCAGGAATACATTGCAGCCTCCTTCCTGCTTAACAGTGTATAGTAATAAAAGGTCTATCACCCTCAGAATGCTTATTATGGTGACAAATCACTTGGAGAAGGGGGAAATGATTTAGTACCTGCTCAATTCCGTTTATTCAGATTCTGCACATTCCAAATCTGAGGCATGCAGCCTGTGTGGAGGGCAAGCAGGAAGCAGTGGTTTAGGGGAAAGGTATTGGGTCACTTTTCCACCTGGATATTGTTTCCAAATTGTAGCCAAGCAATTAAATTTTTTATTACTGAAGTTTGATCATCTCCCTCTTGCCACTACCTCTCCCCAAATAGCAATTCTCTTGTCTTCCCATTGAAGTGAGCACTGCTATAACTTTAAGAGCATGAAAGCAAACGTTGGGAGGAGGTCAGTGTGCAGGGCACCCAGCAGGTTTGATGTGTCAGTAGATAAATGATGGGATCACATCTGGAACAGTTTGGTGAATAAATAAAATGTGAAACCTCATATATCACTGCCCACCTTCCAATCTGTAAGGGAAAGAGCAAATAAATTCTCTAATGACCTTGTAAAGCACATAAAAGATATTGAATAAACTTTAGAAATTTTGTGGAAAAAAGTGTCCATATTAAATAACAAATTTCAGAGTGAGAAAATACCTGAAATACAGGATGAGTCTTCCTCGTAAAGTGCCATTTTATTTTATGTGTTATTTATTAGTCCATACTTACATAGCTCCAAATAATATAATTACATTTTAACTCAGTGTTACAAAAACACTTTTCCTTCAGGTAAATTCCCAGAGGCTTTTGATATTTATACCTAGAAAAGGTTGTACTCTATTTTTATGGCTTTGCCTGCCTCAAGATTCTGCCATCTCCAGCCATCATTAATTTATGAATTTTCCAGTACCATTCACTTCAGGAAATCTTGGGGACAACACAGGTACAAGGAATTCTATCTTCCAGATATTAATCAGAATTGAGGAGCAGTTGAATGTTCCTTGGGACAGGTTTAGGAGGGGGAGGAGGCCAGAAGTGACTTGTCTTGGCTCTGTCAAGTTTCTTTCACACCTATTATTTACTTTCAGGGATCATCTATGTGCATTTCATATTAAGCAGCAATTGGCAATCAGGTGGTATCCTGGCCACTGCCCCAGGAGGCCTAGATTCTGGTCTCACTTCTCTCCCTAACATTCTGTGTGACCTCAAACAAGCCTCTTCTCTCCCTCTACTTTCTCATCCGAAAAATACATGAGGCATGGGCCTTCATGCTCTCCAAAGGCCCTCCCACCTCTGACATTTCTGAAGTCTCTGATTTGTCAGGTTGAACAGGAAGCAGTTGTCTGACCAACAGGTGAGTTTGATCATGGTACTGAGAGACATGGACAAGTGAAGCCCTTCCCCAACTCTTTTGATGATTATAAAAGAGAAGCACTTTTTGTGCTTTGGCCTTTTATAGCCAAATCTTTGACTTTGCAGTTGTTTTTTAAAAAAATCATATTTTCAGTCAGCTCTTTGGGCAGATGTAGCAATTCAGAACAATGGCCACATTTCAATCAATGTGATGCATCGTTAATGAAGGCAGGGTTGCTCTGGAGGGTTTGACCAACTTTAACAAGTGTTGAACCAGTTTTGTATCATGCCAGGTCTGACAATAGCAGAGCCAGCTGCTCTTCCTGTCTCATTCCTCATTTGATGCTGTGGGGTCAATTCTCTTGCAGTTAAATGAGTCTGGTTGAGGCTGACCATTCCAAAAGCCTGGTTCAGGTCCTTTGAGAATAACATTGTTGGTTCTCTTTTCCTATCTTATTTCATTCCGCTCTGTCCAACCAGGATGACTGATCCACAGGAAAGCTGCTGGCTTCCGGATCTCCTCTCTGTTGCTGTAGAAGGATTTCATAATGTGATAATGAGGTTCATGGTCGTGGCTCTTAGTGACCTTCTCTTTTGCATGTATTGACAATATCTGCAAATACTTAGTTAAGGATGCAATTAGGCAGTTGTTTCCCCAAATGAGAGATGGTCAGCTAGCTCTCATAATTGCACCAGCAGTTGAGTATTTACAGGTATATTCTGTCCATCTTCAGCATTAGACTGCCTTGAGAATCAGAGTTAACTCCAGAGAGAAAGTTTAACAGGGACCTTTCAATGATATGTCCCATAATTACTTTGTTGCTCATTTTCTGTTCTCTCAAGTGAGAAATCCTTAGAATTACTTCAGTACAGTTTTCCCTTCTGTAATCCCAGTGATTCCGTGTACCAAAACCTTTGGAGTGAGGACATGTACTCTGTTGCTTGTTGGTGAGATTGTGATCTGAGGATGAAAAGCCAGCTCTGTACCTTCCAAAAGTATTTGTAGCTGGGGAGAGATCTTTCTTTATCCCTCAGCTGTTCTTGGCTAATCACGATCCTTCTGTGTTTACTTAGGAAATGGGGTAAAGTTGAAATCTAATCATGGGAAGAACTGATTTTCAGGTCCATTTTGGGGCATGTCACTAGACACACATTTGGAGATTTAGAAGATAATGTCATTTATTGGTGAGACAGGATTTTGCTGTTGTCCTCCAACCTAGAGGTTAACCTTGTCCGAATGAGAGCACTGTTTACTATGTGGCAGGTAGTCTTAACCTGTATTGATACCCTGGACCCCTGGTGGTCTGGTGAAACCTATAGGGCCATATAAAAAATGAACTTTAAATGAATATAATAAAATAAATGAGATTACAAATGACACCAATAATATTGAAATATAGTTATAAAATGTTTTACAAACAAATTTGTAATACAGTAACTTATGTATTCTTCGTTATGAACAAGTACTATAATTTTAGAGTAATGAGTATAAATGATATTTTGAGATATGTTCAACAACTCTAATGTGATCTGCAAGTATCTATAATTTCTCTTGATAATGTGTCAAAAATACTGCTAATACTGCTGTGGTTTATTACCTATATTCATTAATTAGTGGAAATTCTAAACCTCCTTAAAAGTTGGTGAAATTAACAACATAACTTTTTTCCAATCCAAGTTCACAGTTCACAGGTCAAGAATCCCTGCTAGAAGAAGACAGGCCCTGAGCCAGGTGGCAGGAGCCGAGGCTGCTAGTTCCCTCCTTTTTCTCTTCTGAGCAGTGTGGTCTTAGGGAGGAGAGCTGCTCTCCTAGGGAACATCCCTCCTGTAACTGCAAACTTTTATTCTTTTTCCAGCTCTGCCAATCATTTTCTATGTGACTGAGGTCAAATCACTTATTCAATTTGAACTTCAATTTTCTCACTTGTGGAAAGAGATGGGTGAGTTAGGTAATTTCTTGACATCTCTTCCAGTTGTGATATTTCTGATTCTATGACACCATTGAAAAATTTTAATCATACCAATTCTGGGAAAAGCAGATAATCTGGCATTCCATGGTCTTGGATTAAAAGCACAGCTTTTCTAGTTACTAAATTGTGATCTTGGGCCAACCAATTACTTGACCCGCCTTAGCCTTAGTTTCCTTATCCATAAATCGGACAAAATAATAATATCTACTTCATGGGGTTAATGTTAAGGATCAACAAGAGAATGTATTAATTGGTTTACATATTTTTCATCTGGTCCATAAAGGACTTTAGACGGCTTGATCATGCATACTCAGTCCAGCTTGTGACTCATAGTAGGTCCTCAAAAAATGACTGAGATGATCATTATTCAATCTTGTACTATTTTTTGTTTTAATTAGTTCCTTCAGAGCTGGTGTCATGAATCAGGCTGCCATTAAGAAGCGGTACCATACATTGGTTCTAATCACCACCATTCACCTGTGTTAGCAGCTTCGTTTTATGGGTGAAAAACTGAGGCTCCCAAGTTCAAAGATTCATCCTTCTGTCTCTTTCTCTCTCTCTCTTCATGTCTCCTTCTCACCAGAATAGATACTCTGGCATTTTCCTTTAACATCTTAACTTTGTGATAAAATGTCAAAGCTAATTTTATTCTCTTCATTTCTGTTAAAGGAATCACAAAGAGTTAATGTTTTTGGAAAAGCAAAAAAATATAGGGTAACAGCAAGATTTTGAGCTTCCTCATGGCTTCCTTTTTCAGGTAAAATGTGGAAATAGCTATCAAATGAGATACTGGTGCCTTGATTCATGAAATTATTATTGAAGACATCACAACAAATTTAGCAATTATTTTTAAAATTAAAAAAAAAGTTCTCGAAGATCATGATAGTTATTAATGTGCTGCTTCATTTCCAGATCCTGGTGTCAGGGGTGCTCACTTTTTTTGTTTGTTTTTTACAGCATAAGAATTTGAAGAAAATACAAATACCTGATGAGGAAATTTGAATTCAGCTAATGCAATGCCTATCTAGGAAAAACAAAAAACTAAATGGGGTGTGTGATTTTCATATCTTATTGGTTTTTAAAATTCTCAGGCATACCACTTCCATTGCAGAATGGGGTGATTACTAGAGACCCATGGCTACCCTAGCATTGGGAGCCCTGGGCCAGATTGCACATCGCTTATCTTCATAAGTAGATTGCTACGGTTCACACCTTACAGGTCCTCCTTCCCCCCTGCTTAGCCCAGGAGAAAGATACCTCCGACCTTAGACCTTAGCATGACTGTCACCATCACCATTAATGACCATTGCTGGACCATTAGCTGTGGCTTCTCTCACCCCGGGGACCATCTACATCTTATCTAAGCCCTTCTTTCTCCTAGAAGCATGTACGTTTACTATTTGGCAGAAAGAAATGGCATCTTTTGGGGCTTCTGGGGTGTCAACACAAGAGGAACATGTTTCATACATATGGCACCAGGAGAGATTGATGAAAATACGATCTATCACATAAAGTCTCTTTCACTCTTTAAAAAAACATATGGTTAGGGAAGGAGAAGGATTCTGCTCATGAGAACCTTTCCTGTTATGTTCTATTACAGTTGAAACATTGTCTTGGTCAGAGTTCTGTTCCTAAAACATTCCCAGGATTTTACATTTTGAAACGAAAAAAGGAAAGAAAGTTTTCTGTTAAAGTCTGCCAAGGCAAATACATGGCCACTCCCCCAGAAACTAGAAATCACAAGATCATGCAAATGGTCTCAAGGGGATCATCACAGGTTCTGAATGGAAAACGATTGTTCATACAGAATCTGAGAATATGAAAAGCAAATGTGGTACCTTCCCCCAGTGCCTGCCGACCTTGATTGGGATGATTTATTAAAGCATCAGGCAGAGAAGGACAAAATTGCCTTTAAGGACTAGCTAATTTCATGTTTTAGTTGCTGGTGAATAAGTCAGTCCCAGACAAATGTACTCATCATGTGCTATAAAGGTTTATTCTGTGGAGGAAGAAACACCAGCTCTTTAAAATATTCAGTAGACTTACATGCCAAGTCTGATGTTTCTCTCTGTATCTGGGTATCTGAAGGATCTGAGATAGTCCTCACAGTGTAAGGCTCCTTTTGAAATGACTTTGAGAAAATCTCGCTTGAGAGAACATGCCTGAATAGCTGTCATCATATGCATAGGGACCAGCCAGAAAGACATCCCTTTTATGCCACCAAAAGCAACTGGGCTATTCAACTAATCCTCATCCTCATTCCCACAGCCACACATCTGCTTCTAAGTCTCTGGCTAAAGTCATTTTCAGAAATTTTGCATGGTGGATGGAGAAGGGATGGCTGCAGAACTGCCACCATCACCCTGTTGGTGGGAGTCATTGTTAGTCTTGCTTATGACAGGCTTTTTATAATCTGCTTTGCTCACCTCGAAGGCACATTCTTCCTTATCGGCCCTATAACAGCAATATACGTTTCACTGGGCCAGTCCAATGACTTTCCCAGCCTCTATTTTTGAACATGAATACTGTATGAGTCTAGTGTTGCCAGACAATTGTGTAGGTTGTGCACTATACAGTCCTAGGGGATGCCCCTCACTTAATAGTTGGAAAATATTTGTATATTTCTTAGAGAAGTTGTTTAACTAAAATAAGTAAAGTGTCTAGAGGGAGGGACACCTATTTTATTTTCACAAATGCTAACTAACAGCAGCCTTGGGATGGGACATCTTCTGAAATTAAACACTGAGATTCCCATCAGACTTTACAACATTAGAATGAAAATGGCTTAGCAGAGAAAACAGAGGCCCAAGGGGAAGAAGGAACTTGCTTAAGGTTGCACAGCAAGTCAGAGGCAGAGCTGGAGTTAGAACCCTAACCTGTCTTCCTGTCCTTGGTCCTTTCCACTGCACCCATTTTTTAGCTCTCACTTGTGCCTATATTGCAGCCCTTCTGTTTAGTTGGTCTATACCAGGTAAATGTATATGATAAGTTTGGCCCCAAATGAGCCCATTTCATTTGAGTATTGCAGGATTTAGCCAACATTATTTCTATGCCTCTGTAATTTGATAAACATTTATACAGTTTTATACTATAAACTATAAAATGCAGGTTTTTCTTAGAAAATTTTCTCCCAGGCTTGGTGCTTACAAAATGAGGATTCCCAAATCATGCAGGCTGTTGTCCTCTGGCAGTTTGCCCATAAGCACAGAGCAGCTCTTATCCTGTGACTTCTGTACTCAAACACGATTTATATGTCCCCATCGACTATGGGCTAAAGTCCATTTTCTTCAGCTTGGCAAGTATGACCCTCTGTGATCTGGCCACTGTCTACTTTCTATTCTCATCTCACAGCCCAAGTCCGTATCTCTAACAGTGGCCACCCAGCCTGCCTGCTGTCCACCGAACATCTTCCAATTACTTCCTGGTTCCACGACTTTGCCAGAAACACACTCCCTCACCTTTCTGTGTCTGATAAACCTTTACTGGACCTTCAAGACCAAACTCTAATCCTTTCCTCTCCATGGAGTCTTCCTCTTTGGCATGACTACCCCTCTTTCACTAAGAGCACTCTGCATATCTCTTGGATTATTACTTATATTTGGATTGTTTGTGTGCCTGTCTATGCTCCCACTAGACTAGACAGTGGGCTGAAATAGGGAAAGGGACCATGCTGTCTTGTTAACTACTTTTAGAACAAAGTTTGCTACAGACTATGCACTCAGTAAGTGGTGAATTAACTAAAAGTAATTGGTCCATTTGCTTGCATCTATTTATTATTTCATTCAAAATATTTATCAAGTACCTACTCTATGCCAGACACCAGGGAGTTAGTGATGATCAAGAAAGATGTAGTATCGGGTTCATTTGAGCTAACAGATTATGCAGAGACAGGAAAGCAAACAGTTACTAAAGAGTGTGGTAAGTGTCACTACAGAGTATACACAGAATGCCAAGGAGTGGATGTTATATATACTTCCAGGAAAAAGTGACATTTAAATTGAGACCCTAATGATGAATAAGAATTAGCTTGGTGAGGAAAGTGGGAAGGGAGAGTGTTGCAAGCAGAAGGAATAGGATGTAAGAAGCTTTGAAAGTGAATAAAGCAAAACTCACTAAGGAACTGAGAGGACAAGCTTTGAACCAGAACGACTGGTGAGAAGTCATGAGGCTGACAAGGTTGGCAGGAGTCAGAACATTCAGGGCCTTGTAAGCTACATCATGGAATCAGATTTTGTCCTAAAAGCAAAAGGGAACCTTTGTAGGGTCTTAAGCAGGGAGATGACACTGTCAAATTAGTCTGTGATTGCATCCACCCCCATCATCTCTTCCATGTGTCACAGTGGAGGGAGTCTGGCTTCTCCCTGGGTTTATATGATGGTTAGCATCTGTGTCCTCTGGGGCCATTTCCCATCATGAAGCCAGTTATCATCTGTCTTTTTTTGCCATTAAGAGGAGAGGCCATTTCTCTCCACTCCACCTGGTCTTTCCTAATGAGGCAACTTTGAAGAATCTTCTTCCCCTAGGGTTAGATTATGATTTCTCTTGCTTTACCTAACTGTCTCTACTCTCCTAGTCTTTCCTTCCACCTGAGTAGTGTTTGGCTTTGGCCTCTTTTCCTTCTGATTACTTTTCCAACTCTGACCTGCTGCAGACCTGCCTCCTAGCAAGACCTCTAATGGCACTAATTCCATGTCCAGACTCTTTGTGACTGGAAGCCTGGGCAGCTTTGCTTTTTGTTCTCACATCAGATTAGAAGAGTTGAAGTAGTAACCTCTTTGGACAAGGACTTTAGCTTGTGGTGCTTGAAAGTTGTGTTTACATCTATTCCAATTCCCAAATAATTGCCCCCAGCAATATGCATAGTAACTCCCACAGTCACACTGAAGAATCATTGCCCAGGCCCTGCACTCTTTGTTTCCTGTCTTTGCAGGGGCAGAAAGCACAATTTATGGGCCCTTTAGTACTGTCTTTGTGGGACAGCAGCTCTGGCTCATGAAAGCCTTATTGGCACCAAGCCTGATGTTGGCCATTTACACACTCAGAAGAAAATCTTCTTAAGCCCTTATAGACTTTGACTTTAAATGTCCTGTTGATGTTCAAAAAATTACAAGCCATTAAAAGATGCTCAGTTTTGTTATCTATATAGTAAAGTTTCATGAATAGATACACTGCTCAACACTGGGGGAAATGATTTAATGCATTTTGGCACATCCACTTAACAAGGCCTACAACCTTAAAAATAATGATAGTGGTGTTATAGCAACAAGCAAGCAAGTCCATGATAAGAGCAAAGGACAAGTTATGAATTTCCGTGTAAAACAATCACAGCTGGGAAAGGCCTATATGCTTATGGACAAGAGTGGGAAGAGAATATAAAAGACAAAAGTAATTATAACCAAAGTACCCAGTAAATTACAGTTATGAGGTACTTCTATGTACATTATTTCATTTAATGCTTACAAAATCCCTGGGTGGTTGGCATTATTGTATGCTCATTCTGCAGATGAACACAGCGGAAGCTTAGTAAAGCTGAGCAGCTTCAGACCGCCAGGGAACGGCAATATCAGGACTCAAAAACTGATTGTCTCTGATTATGACATCCTGTTTGATTCATATAGCTAGTGGGACTGCAGGTACATTTTGATTTCTATTAATGTTATAATGTTATTATAAAAAGTAAGGAATGTTAAATGTATACAAATAACTGGAATAATGGTGATTCAGGACATCTTTTAGCAAGGAAATTAATGAGTGTAACACAGCAAAACTGACTGTGAGAACATCTCGTAATCTTTGTTTTCCCCCTATGTTTTTGTACAGTCCCTGGATCTATTTCTCTGTAGTGATTAGCAGGATAGAAAAAGAAAGAAAGAAGAGAGAGAGAGAGAGGAAAAAAAAGAAATGTGCAAGAAGTAGTGATTTCTATCCTTATTCACATGTCTCCTTTCCAGATTCACCAGTTTAGCAAGTAGGGATAGCTCTCCCACCAGTCCTCTGGTCTTGTCTTTCAGGCATTCTGCCCATTCTGCATTTTTCCTTTTTCTTAAGACTTATTCTACCCCAATAGCTGTAAGGACTGCACCATCTTCTCTGCTCCTAACACCACTACGGCCATGAAAATACTTTTAAGAGTTGGGCCACCTAAGTCCTATAGAAGACTATTTCCAACTTTGGAATATCTACATTTTTTGATACAGGGCTTGTTAAGTGCCAGACCACATGCTATAGTATGATGTAAGTGTTGCAAAGCTTAATGCCACGTGGCTTCTGTCCTGTAAAGGAGCATTAGGGCTGAGAAGTCATAAGCTCAAATCCAAGGTTAACACTTCCTGGCAATGTGGCTTGCTTCAGGTTATAAGGTGAGATAGTGATAGAGAGCTACACTAAAAAGCACCTCTCATATATTAATTTTTTTTAAAAACTAAAGCTTATCCTTTTTCAATTTTTAAAAGCATATTTACATATAAAACGTGCATTTTAATGTAAACCATTCTAAAATTACCTATATGTTAATTTTCTTAAGTAAATACAATACCAAGTAGAAAAGAAAACTTTTTCCCATTTGACTCAGTGATGTAGCCCTTTTTGCTACTGCACTGAATGGCCTCAGATTGTATGGTTCTTCTTCACCTCCTTGATTGCTAGCTTGGGTACAGATGACAAGCACAGTTCAGGATTCAGATTGTCTTTCATTCAGAACTTAGTTCTGCAACATAATCACTGTGTATCTTTGGAAATTGATCTGATCTCTCTCGGCCTCAAACTGCTCATCCCTTAAAAAGTACAAGTGCAAAGTAGAAGAGAAAGAGGAAGGGGAGGAGAGCATCTTGGAAGAATTAATAACTGAAAACTTTCTAAATCTGAGGAAGGAAATGGACATCCAAATCCAAGAAGCTCAAAGGACTGCAACTATGATGAATCCAAAGAGATCCACACTGAGAAACAACATAATCAAACTGTCAAAAGACAAAGGCAAAGAAATAATCTTTAAAGCAGCAAAAGAAAAGCAACTTGTCACGTGCAAGGAAGCACCCATAAGATTGTCAGCAGACTTCTCAGCAGAAATGTTACAGGCCAGAAGAGATGAGGATGATATATTTAAGGTGCAGAAATTAAAAAAACAAAAACAAAGCATGTCAACCAAAAATACTAAATCTGACAAAATTATTCTTCAAAAATGAGGGGGGAAAATCATTTTCAGTTAAACAAAAACTGAGGGCAGTTCACCATCAGACCTGCCTCATAAGAAATGCTAAAGGGAATTGTACAAATTGGAACAAGAGGACACTAAACATCAGTACAAAATCATACAAAAATATGAAGTTCTGTGAAGGTAAATAAATAAATCAGTACAGAATCCTATAATACTTTAATGATGGTACATAAGTTATTGTTAATCCAGGTATAGAATTTTAAAATATAAGATCCTAAGCAATAACTACAATTATAAAACTATGTTAATGAATGCAAATATAAAAAGATATATTTTGTAATATTGATAATGAAAAGTGGAGGGGGAAAGATAGAGTTTTATATGTAGTTGAAGTAAAATTGTTATCAGTTCAAAATAGATTATTATAATTGTAATATATTTTATCTAATCTCCAGGTTAACCAAAACTAAAATATCTATAGGAGCTGAGTTTTCTATACTTACATCAGACAAAATAGACTAAGCCCAAAACTATAATAAGGAAAAAAGAAAAACATTATATAATAAGAAAAGTGTCAATTCATCAGGAAGATATAAATTTATACACAAATGTATACACACCTAACAGCAGAGTAGCTAAATATATGAAACAAAGATTGGCAGAACTGATGAGATAAATAGTAGTAATACAATAATACTAGGAGATTTCAACAGCCCATTTACAATAACAGATAGAACAAACACACAGAAGATCAATTGGGAAATAGAGGACTTGAACAACACTATAGACCAGTTGGACCTAACAGACATATACAAAATGCTCTACTCAACAACAACAGAATGCATATTCTTTTCAAGCACATATAGAACATTCTTTAAAATGGATTTCATGTTAGGCCACAAAACAACTTTTAATAAAGAAAATAAAATTAAAATTATACCAAGGATGTTTTCTGACCACAATGGAATAAAAGTAGTAATCAATAGAAAAAAAACCTGGAAAATTCAAAAATACGTGCAAACTAAACAATACATGATTGAACAACCAATGGGTCAAAGAAGAAATCATAAGGAAAATTACAAAATATCTTGAGACAAATAAAAATACAACATACCAAAACTTTTGGATTGCAGTAAAATAAGTAGTGAGAGAAAAATTCTTAGTAATAAATGCCTATATTAAAAAAAGAATAAAGGTATCAAATCAACAATCTAACTTCGTACTTCAATGAACCAGAAAAATAAAATGAAAGCCCAGAGTTAGTAGAATGAAGAAAATAATAAAAATTAGAATAAAAATAAAATTAAATAGAAAGTAGAAAAGGTATAAAAAAATAGAACTAAGAATTTTTGTTAAGATAAAAAAGAAATGACAAACCCTTAACTATACCAAGAACGAAAACAGAAGACTCAAATAACTAATATGAGAAATGAAAAAGGAGGATCAGAAAAATGGCAGTTAGGAGACAGGACTAATGTACAGCTCCCACTTGGGTTGACAGAAGAGCATGTAGAGACTCACACTGTGAACTTTTGCTCCAAGAACAACCACAGGAATATACTAAGAAAACAGAAAGAATTCACAGACCCTTTGAAAGTAGCAGCTGGCTACTGAAAAGTCCATGAGACAGCCAAAAACTGTGAGTTCCCAACAGGTGAGAGAGGGAAAAGTCTGCCTCTGAACACACATCACTACTGGGGAACCTAAAATGCTAACTCATGGGAGAATAATTTAACCTTATCTAGTGCTGAAATGGATTTAGGGAGCTAAGCAATATATAAAAGACAAAGAAGGAAATTATATAATGATAAAAGGATTAGTCTAACAAGAAAATATCACAATCCCAAATATATATGCACCTAACACTGGAACTCCCAAATTTATAAAATCACTATTATCAGACCCAAGAAATGAGATGGATGGCAACACAACTATAGAGGGGTAGATATTTACAGAATATTCTACCCAACAACTGCAGAATATACATTCTTTTCATTAGTACATGGAACATTCTCTAAGAAACACCATATGATAGACCACAAAACAAGTCTTTAATTTAAGAAAAATGAAATTATATCAAGCACTTTCTCAGAGCACAATGGAGTAAAACTGGAAATTAAAGGAACTCTCAAAACTATACAAATACATGGAAATTAAATAACCTCCTCCTGAATAATCTTAGGGTAAACAATGAAATCAAGATGGAAACTTAGAAATTCCTTGAGCCGAATGAAAATAGTGACAAAACCTATCAAAACCTTTGGGATACAGCAAAAGCACCACTAGGAGGAAAGTTAACAGCATTAAATGCCTACATCAAAAAGTTTGAAAGAGAACAAACAGACAATCTAAGGTTACCCCTCAAGGAACTAGTGAAACAAGAACAAAGAAATCCCAAACCTAACAGAGAAAAGTAAATAACAAAAGATCAAAGCAGAACTAAGTGAAATTGAAACAAAAAAAATACAAAAGATAAATAAAACAAAAAGCTAGTTCTTTGAAAAGAAGAACAAAATTGATAGATCATTAGTGAGATTAACCAAGAAAAGAAGAGAAAAGATCCAAATTATGTCAATTAGAAAGAAAATGGGAGATATTACAACCGATACCACAGAAATACAAGAGATCTTTCAAGACGACTATGAACACCTTTGTATGTACAAACTAGAAAACCTAGAGGAAATGGATAAATTCTTGGAGATATACAACCATTCTAAGGTTAAACCAGGAAGAAATAAAATCTCTGAACAGACAAATGAGATATAGTGAGATTGAAACAGTAATAAAAAAAATTGCCAACAAAAAAGTCTAGGACCAGACAGATTCACAGCTAAATACTATCAGACATTCAAAGAAGAATTGGTACCAATCCTATTGAAATTATTTCAAAAGACAGAGAAAGAGAGAATGATCCCTAAATAATTCTATGAAACTATTATTATCCTAATACCCAAACCAGGAAAGAATATCACAACAAAAAAAGAAATCTACAGAGCAATAACTCGGATGAACATAGATGCAAAAAATCTCAACAAAATTCTAACTAACTGAATCCAACAGCATAACGAAAAGATAATCCACCATGACCAAGTGGGTTTCTTACCAGGGGTGCAGGGCTGGTTTAACATATGCACGTCAATAAATGTGATACACCACATAAACAGAATTAAAAAAAATCAAGGGACAGAGATGGCCCACTAGAAACAGCTGTGGTCGGAGGCCTCCACAGAGAACAAAAATGACAAGTGAATCCTGCATCGGCAACAGAGATATCTAGGTTATCTCATTTGCTGACTAGGTGGTTGGTGTGAGGAAATGTAGGGTGGTGTGACAGCCCACGTGGGAGCCACATGGAGAAAGGAGAGCTCCCACCGCCAGCCAAGGAAGGCAGTGAGTGATCATGCTACCCTGTCTGGGAAACCATACTTTTTCCACAGATCTGGGCAACCCATGGATCATGAGACTCCCCCTTGTGAGAACATGCCACCAGGGCCTCTGATATCCCTGGGACGGAGCCCCTGGGAGGATGGGCAGACACATTCTCCGTGTAACAGCAGAATTAATCTTTCCCCCTGCTGGCTCCAAGGGATCCAGGCAGTCCAGATCAGTGAGATTCTCCCCAGCACAGTGCTGTCCCTCTGCCAAGGGGCTGCTGGAGTATTTTGTTAAGCAGGTCCTGAATCCTGTGCCTCCTGACTGAGTGAGATCTTTCAATAAGGGTCACGGGACACTTTATACATAAGCGCGTTCCTACTGGTATCAGTTTGGTGCTGCTCAGTGAGAGACAGCCCAGAGGAAGGAGCAGACAGCCATCATTGCTGTTCTGCAGCCTCCACTGGTGACACCTACAGGTGTGGAAGGGACCCAGGAAAACCAGGTCTGGAGTGGAACACCAGCAAACTGCAGCAGATCAGTGAAAGAGTGGCCTGACTGTTAAAATAAAAACAAACAAACAGAAAGCAACAACAATAACAGCATGAACAAAAAAGTCCCTACAAAAATCCCGTCCAAACATCAGCAGCCTCAAAGATCAAAGCTAGATAAACTCACAAAGATGATAAAGAATCAATGAAGAAATATGGAAAACTTAAAAAGCCAGAGTGCCTCAACTCCTCCAAATGATCGCAACACCTCTCCAGCAAGGGCACAGAACTGGGCAGAGGCTGAGATGGATTAGTTGATAGATGTACGCTTCAGAAGTTGAGTAATAGGGAACTTCGCTGAGCTAAAGGAGCATGTTCTAAGCCAATGCAAAGAAGCTAAGAATCATGATAAGAAATTACAGGAGTTGTTAACCAAAACAACCAGTTAAAAAAGGAAGATAGTAACCTACTGGAGCTGAAAACATGCAGCACAAGAACTTCACAATGTAACCACAGTATCAATAACTGAATAGAACAAGCAGATGAAAGAATTTCAGAGCTTGAAAACTGTTTTACTGAAATAAGACAGGCAGACAAGATTAGAGAAAAAAGAATGAAAAGGATTGAACAAAATCTCCAATAATTACAGGATTATGTAAAACAAACAAACAAGGAAAACTGAACCTGTGACTGATTGGGTACCTGAAAGAGACAGGGAGAATGGAATCAAGTTGGAAAACATGCTTCAGGATATCATCCAGGAGAACTTCCTAACCAAACAAGACAGGTCAACATTCAAATTCAGGAAATTCAGAGAACTCTAGTAAGATACTCCATGAGAAGATCAACCCCAAGTCACATAATCATCAAATTCTCCAAAGTCGAAATGAAGGAAAAAAAAATGTGTAAGGGCAACCAGAAAGAAAGGCCAGGTCACCTACAATGGGGAAGCCCATCAGACTAACAGTGGACCTCTCAGCAGAAACCCTACAATCAAGAATAGATTGGATGGTAATATTCAACATTCTTAAACAAAAGGATTTCCAACCCAGAATTTCATATCCAGCCAAACTAAGCTTCATAAGTGAAGAAGTAAAATCCTTGTCAGACAAGCAAATGCCGAGGGAATTCGTAACCACCAGGCCTGCCTTGCAAAAACTCCTGAAGAAAGCACTAAATATGGAAAGGAAAATCCATTATCAGCCACTAAAAAACACACTGAAGTACAAAGACCAATGACACTATGAAGCAACTACATCAACAAGTCTGAAAAATAACCAACTAGCATCAGATGAGAGGATCAAATTCACACATAACAATATTAACCTTAAATGTAAATGTAAATGGACTAAATGCCCCAATTAAAAGACACAGAATAGCAACCTGGATAAAGAAGCACATGCTACTAGCATGATCTCTTCAAGAGACCCATCTCACATGCAAAGACACACATAGGCTCAAAATAATGAGATGGAGGAAAATTTGCCAAGCAAATGGAAAGAAAAAAGCACGGGTTGCAATCCTAGTTTCTGATAAAACAGACTTTAAACCAACACAGATCAAAAAAAGACAAAGAAGATCATTACATAATGGGAAAAGGTTCAGTTCAACAAGAATACCTAACTAAGAGCCATTTATGACAAACCCACAGCCAATATCATACTGAATGAGCAAAAGCTGGAAGTATTGCCCTTGAGCACTGGAACAAGTTAAGGATGCCCTGTCTTTATATATATATATATATATATATATA
>PVKP010039040.1:0-20445 GCA_004027715.1 Plecturocebus donacophilus
TGATCACAACTTTATCCCTTTCAAAGTAAAGCTCTGAAATCTCTTAGATTCTTAGAAGAAAAGCAGTTTAAGTGTTGATTTTATTTTGCGGCAATTTGAAGAAAAAGAACTAATAACAAGCCCTAAAACTGCTTTAAGTTCTATTCTTCATAAGAATCACCTGCGATGCTGGCTAAAATGCAGATTCCCAGGCACATGCTGCCAGAAGGTCTTTCTGTAGTTCTGGGATGGGGGCTCAGTGATGGCATTTCTGACATTCCCCACCACCTATAAGAATCATTGATGCAGGTGGCCCACTTTGAAAACTGGTTTAAAACAATGACACTATAATAAAAGAGAGATGGCAAAAAATGTAAAGTGAGGCATTAGAGATCATCTAAAAAACTTTTTCTTTTTTGAGATGGAGTCTTGCTCTGTCGCTCAGGCTGGAGTGAGTCCTATCAGCTCACTGCAACCTCCGTCTCCTGGGTTCAAGTGATTCTCCTGCCTCAGCCTCCCGAGTAGCTGGAGCTACAGGTGCATGCAACCACTCTTGGCTAATTTTTGTATTTTTCGTAGAGATGGAGTTTTACCATGTTGGCCAGCCTGGCATCAAACTCCTGACTTCAAGCGGATATCATCTAAATTTTAAATCTCATTCTTCCAGCTAAGGATTCTGAAGGTCAGCTAGGTTCAGTGACTTGCCCCAGGCCACTGAGCTAAACTAGAACTCACATTCCTAATTCTGTCAACAGTCCTTTGTCCACTCATCAACAGCACAATGCTTTCTCCTCTAGCTGTGGGGAATGGGGGCTACCTGGGCAATTCCTTTACAAATCCAACTTCCTCCTGAACACACACAATATACTGAATTCTGAGGTCCAAGCAATGTTTAATGCCCTGTGACCTGATGTGTCTCCTAACTGCACATATGAAATGCCTAATATATCTTTGACTTACATTAAGCAAAGTAAGTGAAGCAGGGCATTTATCTTCATTATTCCTTCTCCAAATCCATTCATTATTACTTAGAAAATATCACAGTCAACTCCAAAAAGTCTCACTGGATAATCGCTGAGTGCCAAAACACTTTTTTTTTTTTTGTTGAGGGAGTCTCGCTCTGTTGCCCAGGTTGGAGTGCAATGGTGTGATCTCAGCTGACTGCAACCTCCGCCTCCTGGGTTCAAGCGATTCTCCTGACTCAGCCTCCTGAGTAGCTGGGATTACACATGCCTGCCACCATGCCTGGCTATTTTTTGTGTTTTCAGTAGAGAAGGGGTTTCACCATGTTGGTGAAGCTGGTCACAAACTCCTAACCTCAAGTGATCCCAAAGTTCTGCCTCCCAAAGTTCTGGGATTACAGGCACGAACCACTGCGCCTGGCTGCCAGAACACTCTTTTTAGAGAAACACTTGTACAAAGCATTTTCCTCTTCAAGAACCAACAATGACTTTTTAAATGCAAATACATAATAGTTTTTACTATTACTGAAACCACAAACATGTACAAAAGTAGATAATAGTTTAATAAACTCCTGTGTTCCCAATACTCACTTCAGCAATGATTAGAAGATAGCTGGTTTCCCTGATAATTACCTCTGGCCACTCACAATGGATTATTCTAAAGCAGCAGCTGGAGATTCTATCATTTTCCTCCAAAAATATTTCAGTATATGTCCCTTAAAGAACAAACTCTAAAAAATACAAATCATCGAGACTGAAACTATCAAACCTTAAAAACAGGTAATTCTTTATGATTATCACATAAGCCAGTCAGGATTCAAATTTTTCCAAAAGTCTCTCTTTCTTTTTATGATATGGCATCTCACTGTCACCCAGGCTGGAGTGTAGTGGCGTGATCTCAGCCCACTGCAACTCTGCCTCCTGGGCTCAAGCAATCCTCCCACCTCAGCCCCTCCAAGTAGCTGGGACCATAGATGTATACCACCACACCTGGCTTTTTTTTTTTTTTTTTTGAGACGGAGTCTCGCTTTGTCACTCAGTCTGGAGTGCAGTGGCGCGATCTTGGCTCACTGCAACCTCCGCCCTTGTGGGTTCAAGCGATTCTTCTGCCTCAGCCTCCAGAGTAACTGGGACTATAGGCATGTAGCACCATGCCCGGCTAATTTTTGTATTTTTAGTAGAGATGGGGTTTCACCATATTGGCCAGGCTGGTTTTGAACTCCTGACCTTGTGATCCACTTGCCTCAGCCTCCCAAAAAGGTGGGATTATAGACATGAGCCACTGTGCCTGGCCCTGGCTTTATCATATTTTTAGTAGAAATAGGGTTTTACCATGTTGCCCAGACTGGTCTTGAACTCCTGGGCTCAAGCTATCCGCCCACCTCAGACTCCCAAAATGCTGGAATTACAGGCATGAGCTACTGTGCCCAATCTCCTATAGTGTCTTAAAAATTTCTTTTATAGGGTGTTTGTATTAGAATCCCAGTCATATATTTCCATTGGTTGCTATGGTTTTAAAGTCTTTTAATACATAGGTTTTCTGTTTAAATACAGCCTAAAATTAAAAAAAAAATTCAAATACAATTTATAGACAATAAAATGCACAGAATTGATTACAGACAAGGTCTCACACGGCTGCCCAGGCTAGAGTACAATGGAATATGATCATAGCTAACTATAGCCTTGGACTCTTGGGCTCAATCAGTCCTTCCATCTTGGCCTCTGGAGTAGCTAGGACCAGAGGACCCAGGTGTATGCCACCATGCCCCACGAAAATGCACAGATTTTAAGTGTTAAGTTGGACGGAATTTGGTAAACATATATGCCTGTGTAACCACCTCTTTAATAGAGATAAATAACATTTCTAATAAGCTGGTAAGCCCTGCCTCCCACCCCTTCCAGAGAGGGTCACGCAGAGATACCCAATGCTATAATTTTTCTCACCACAGCTTACATTTGTAAACTAGGGCTTTTTAAAGCATCTCCAATCAAGGTCCAATTCCTTGTGCAGGCATCCAAGGGTCAATGTGGAAGGCTTCATCTTGCCTGTGGGAATTTTACCTCTTAGCTACTCCTCCACTCTGTCCATTCTGTTCACAGTGGCCTTGTGACCAATTACTTCCAACTCTGGGAGTAGGGAGTAATTAGATCGTCCTATAGGTCTGGAAATTCACCACCCTATACCAGCTGAATTCTACCTATACTCTTTTCAAGGCTTGGCCCAAATTCTATCTTCTCTAGTCTTTTTTCTATGATACCATTCCAACCATTCCACAGAGATCTTTTTCCTATCATTATCCTGTAGCACTTACTGTCTAGATTAAAATATGCCCTGTCTCCTCAATGAGATGGTCAGCTCCTTGAGTTTCTCCACGCTACATTCTTATCTGGTGTCCTGTCCAGTACTTAGAACGGTGCTGGATCATTCAGAGCCTTTAGTAAGTGTCCATGTAATTCAAGTGAAGGTTATGAGGATTCTACTGAGACTAACTGGTAAGACAGGGAACCTCATTAAATTCCAAACTGGCTCTCATTTGCCAAGTCAGAGGGAACTGGTCACCCATATTGCCAGAAAATGTTCTTTCAATGGTGTTGAAACTCTGGCTTATCTTGAGTGGCCTATAAACAATCTGAACTTGATAAGAACCCGTTTATAGTTGCAGGCACCACATGCACCAACATGAGATTGACAAATGACTGTTGTGTTTGAGCAAGACAGAGAAAACATGTGGCCAGGAAAGCCAAAGAATAGAGGGCAACAAACAAAATTCAAGAGTTTCAACCTTAGCTACCCTTTAGAATCATCTGAATTGAGGGTGGGACTTAAAAAAATAGAGCTATAATGAACTATCTGGGTGGGTCCAGGTATCTGTGTGTGTGTGTGTGTGTGTGTGTATGCGTGTGTATGTATTTGCAGTTGAGACAGAGTTTAATCGACTTGAGGCCAGTTCATGGTTGATGGAGTTACTACTCAAATCAGTCTCCTCAAGGCTTGGAGATTAAGGTTTTTATGGACAATTTGGTGGGTACAGGGCTAGGAAATGGGTGCTGCTGTTTGGTTGGGGATGAAATCACAGGGGTGTGGAAAATGGTCCTCCTGTGCTGAATCCACCTCTAGGTGGGGCCACAAGGACCAGTCTTGGGTCTGAGTGGAGCCAGTGAGCGATCAGAATGCAAAAGTCTGAAAAACATCTCAAAAGACCAATCTTAGGTTCTACAATAGTGATATTATCTATAGGAGCAATTGAGGAAGTCAAAAATCTTGTGAGCTCTGGCCACATGACTCCTAAGCAGTAAGGGATTATAGAAGCTATGCCTACATTTGATCAGAATTCAGGCCCCTTGGCTGGGTGCAGTGGCTCACCCCTGTAATCCCAACACTTTGGGAGGGTGAGGCGGGTGGATCACCTGAGGTCAGGAGTTTGAGACCAGCCTGGCCAACATGGCAAAACCCCATCTCTACTAAAAATACAAAAATCAGTTGGACACGGTGGCATGCGCCTGTAATTCCAGCTACTCGGAAGGCTGAGGCAGCAAAATTGCTTGAACCTGGGAGATGGAAGTTGCAGTGAGCCAAGATGTGCCATTGCACTCTAGCCTGGGAAACAATAGCGAAACTGTATCATAAATAAATAAAATAGAATTCAGGCCCCTTCCATAATTCTAACCTTGTGGGCTTTCATTAGTTTTACAAAGGCAGTTTAGTCTTGGGGAGGGCTATTATCATCCTTGCTTTAAGGTTAACTTAAACTAAATTCCTCCCACAGTTAGCTTGGCCTGTGCCCAGGAATTAACGACGACAGCTTGGAGGTCAGAAGTAAGATGGAGTCATTTATGTCAGGTTTCTTTTACTGTCATGATTTTGGAAAGGCAGTTTCATTTCCCCCACCCCCTTGGGTTTCAGTACACCTCAATCCAGAGGTGTGAGCTATGGAGATGGGAAAGGCTGATGACAGCTCTAATTCCTTCTTGCTTATGCGACACTGTTGGGGAAGGGGTTGCCCCCACGATAAGTGGAGTGAAACCATCCTGAAGTTGACTGTATGCAATCACTGGTGCTTGGTTGGGGTCATTCTTATCCACAGCTTTAGTACAGCACATAAGTGAATAGTAGACGATAAGATTCATAATAAGCCCTATCATAAGGAGTGAAAGTCCTAGCTTCAGGAGTCCCTGTAGAACCAACCTGAAGCCTTGAGGGACCCAGGTAAATGACTCTGAGAACCAACCAATTATTGGGTTATCAGCAGAGATTAAAAAAAAAAAAAAAAAAAAAAGGACAAGGCTGGAATCTAATAAAAGGGGTATAGTTTTTCTGAAACATACTTTTTCTCTCTCCAGTTTTTTATTTCTACCAACGACCAATTATAGTAGGACCAATTTATTTCCAAAATAAGTTTTAGTCTTATTATGCTTGGGCTAATTATTTGCATAAAGTGCAGCAAGAATAATCATTTGCCATACAGCCCCCACCCCTTGTTTTACATTGGCTTTGCCGGAATTTTTCATAAGAAATCTCAGATTAGACCATTTAAAAACCTCTGGAGCCCAGCCAAGGATTTATTTGTGCCTGCAGGTACCAATATAAATTAGGTGACTTCCTCTTTTCCCAAGGTCTCAAAATAACTTGGGGCTCCTGAGCCTGTCAGATAGTGACATTCTTTACTTACCACAGGTTAGGAACCTGTAAAGGACAAGGTATGAGGCCAGTTTTTCCAAGGGGCTTTCATTGGCTCTATAGGTCAACTTCAGTTTCCCAAAGCAGTCTGTAAACATATCATTCCAGTCAGAGCCTTGGTGTCTCCAATTGCAGGCATCAGTATTTTTAAATTTCTCCCTAGGTGATTCTATTGTGCAGCCAGGATTGAGAACCACTGAATTAAATTAACCAATATAAAAGCTGACTACTGAAAATAAGAGTTTAGACTCCCCTCTAGTTTCAACCCATCAACTTGGATCCACGTGAATTCTTAGGAATTGCTGGTGGCTTAATTAACAGCTCTGGACCACTAATGGTAGATGTTCTGCTAAACGGAAAGTAAATGCTACTTGAACAATAGGGATAAAAACAGGAGTAATTACAGGCTGAGAGTGGCTCACACCTGTAATCCCAGCACTTTGAGGGACTGAAGCAGGAGGATGGTTTGAGGCCAGGAGATTGAGACTGCACTCCAACCTGGGTGACAGAACGAAACCCTGTCTCTATGGAAAAAAAAACAAAACCAAACCGAACCAGGCTGGGTGTACTGGCTTACACCTGTAATCTCAGCACTTTGGGAGGCTAAGGCAGGTGAATTGCTTGAGCCCAGGAGTTGCAGACCAGCTTGAGCAACATAGTAAAATTCCCTAACAGAAAAAAAAAAAAGAAAGGAAAAAAAAAAAAGCTGGGCATGGTGGTATGTGCCTGTAGTCCTAGCTACCCGGGAGGTTCATGTGTGAGAATAGCTTGAGTTTAGCAGTTAGGGGCTATGGTGAGCTATGACTGCACCACTCCACTCCAGCCTAGGAGACAGTGATACCTTGTCTCAACAAAATGACAACAACACTCGGGGTGTGTTACAAAACACCTTTAGAATTCTGGCGCTCTGGTCTAGATGCTCAAAATTCCCACCAGGTGGGAACGGTTTTCACAGGCGCAACTGGGAAGTTAATAGACAGGAGAGTGGGCAACTGTGAAGTCCTCTGTCATTAACTCAAACTTATAATGGCCATAAACACCAATAAGGCATGAGCCTCATTTTACAACCTGGTCAGATTAGAGATCACTACAGGACAAGTGACAGAAATCTCAGTGTTCTGGAAAATAAGAGGAACATCTTTGATGCATTAATTCTCATTCCCAAATATACTTAGCTTTTATAATTATCCATATATTAAATGCTAAGTCAAATGAAATGACCATACTGAAAAACAAGCCACTTAAAATGAAAACTTTATGTCCTTGACTTTAGGAATGCTAGAAGCAAACTATTTTACAAGAAAAATAATTCAGTGAAACTAGAGCTGGGAGGTGGGAGGATCGCTTGAGCCCTAAGCCCAGAAGTTCGGGGCTGCAGTGAGCCCTGATTATGCCACTGCTCTCTAGTCTGAGTGACAAAGCAAGACCCCATTTCTTAAAAAAGAAAAAACACCCAAAACTCGAGCTGAATGGATTTTAAAGAGATGACTTCTCCAGTTTTCTGTGTAACATTTATCTGTCCAGAATGGGTATTAATTATTGGTATATAGCAATGGATTTCCAAATGTGTTAGAAAATTGATTTAAATAATTACAATGGATTTTAAAAGTTGCTCTGTTCCCTTATTCCAATTCTTCTGGTATGCTGATCTATATTTGTATTGATAGTGCCAAGTGCTTTCTGAAAATACAGCAGGGTGTAGCCAGCCAATTAACTGTGTTGCTGTGCCAAATTTTCAGCTTATATTCTGATTTAATTTTTAAAGAACATCTAAACTTACTTGTCGAGAACAAGTAGGACTGAAATTTCCAATTAATTATGGAGTCCTTTCAATTATTTATATTAATTTCCCAAAGTATGACTAGAAATTCAAAGGGATCTGAAAATAATGTTTCTTTTTCTTTAAGAAAAAAGGCTTGAGCATGAATTCACTTTTTAAGCTCAAATGATGGTTTGGGGAATAGACAATAGAGATTATTCATGAAGGACCATCTTCTTTTTTGTTACATACTACTTTTGGAGGAAAAGCATGTAGCACTGACAGAGGAGAAAGGATAATATGTTGTTTCTATGCTCTCTTCTCAGAACTCAGCCTGAATGCTAATACATGTGGTCACCAACATAAACAGTTAACTCACACTTGTATAGAATAATTCTGCTAAAGGGACTGTAGGAGAAAAACTAACCTCACCCTATTCATTTGACACACAAGGCCGAAGAAGCCCAAAATCTCCCTCTAAAATGACACAGTAGCCTGGCGTGGTGGCTCACACCTGTAATCCCAATACTTTGTGAGGCTGAGGCAGGTGAATTGCTTGAGCCCAGAAGTTTAAGACCAGCCTGGGCAACATGGGCATTATTTCTAAAAATAATAGAAAAATTAGCCAGGCATGGTGACATGCACCTGTAGACCCAGGTACTCAGGAAGCAGAAGAGCAAGAATGGTTAGGGCTTGGAAGGTTGAGGCTACAGCAAGCTGTGATTATGCCAGTGCACTTTAGCCTGGGTGACAGAGCAAGACCCTGTCTCAGAGATTAAAAAAAGATACAGCAAGTTACCTATACAGCCAGTATGAGAGGTCAGCTCCTCTGACTTCTAGGCTTTTCATTACATCATGCTTTTATATTCTGCATGGTCCTGGAAACACCTGGATTGCACTGTTTTGATGCTTTTGTAGCATTAAAAAAAGTGATTAAAAGCCAAGTGCTAAATGGCTTTTAAGGTAAATGATATATTGTTTGAACTAGGAGAAAACTAACTAGAAACAGTATTTTATAATGGTTTATTTCCCTGCTTTTGCTTTGGCTCAGATCTCTGTCTAAACTTACTTTCATAGTTATGGGAATGACTTTGAGTTCATTAACTTTTGATGAACTAAGATAACTAAGAGTGCAAATATGGAAGCTGATTTTAAAAAGCAGTTCTTTTCAGTATGAGAGATGAACGTTCTATAACTCATGGGGCAGGCAGTTAAATTCCATTGTTATAGTTTTGTTTGTATTTGCTCAGAGACAGTTATATATTTTTAGAGTATCTGTAACTCTAAGTCATTTGTCTGGAATTTTCTCTCTCCTCCTCCCTCTCTAGAAGAAAATAATAATTAAAAAAAAGGAACACTATGCCTCAAACCAAAACAATCCAACTTATTTACAGGAAGAATAAACATTTTTTTCACCAAGATTTTGTTATAACAAACTTATTTCCTCTTAACTTTTTTATTCTATAAAAGAAAATATTAAATACATTAAACTCACTATCAGGAATTAAAAAATACACACCACCTCTGGTCACAAGCAGGTTCCAATTCCATCAAAACCAAGTCACTGTTTCTCAAATCCTAGAAAAACGTCTGTGACCTTTTAGGTGAAAAAACACATAGGCAGACTATGTATGATTCAAATTTTATTACAAAAATGTATGTTTCTAAAATACAGAACTGCAAACACGCACATGTGTAAACATCAAACATATGTGGGCTACCACAGGAGTGTGCCAGGGAGGCTTTAACTCTTTTATTATATGCTGTTCTGAATCGTTAATTTCTTTTTCCTTGTTCTTTTCTTTTTTTGAGACAGGGTCTCACTCTGTCACTCAGGCTGGAGTGCAGTGGCACAATTATGGCTCATTGCAGCCTCTAGCTCCCTGGCTCAGGTGATCTTCCCACCTCAGCCCCCTGAGTAGCTGGGACTACAGGTGTCTGCCACCGCATTTGACTACTTTTACTATGTCTAGTAAAGACAGGGTTTCACCATGTTGCCCACCCAGGCTGGTCTTGAACTCCTGGGCTCAAGCAATCTACCCACCTCAGCCTACCAGAGTGCTAGGATTACAGGTGTGAGCCACTGAGTACAATCTTTTTTTTCCAGACAAGGTCTCATTCTGTCACCCAGGCTGCAGTGCAAGGGTGAAATCATAGCTCACTGTAGCCTCAACCTCCTGGGCTCAAGAGATTATCCCACCTCAGCTTCCTGAGTAGCTGAGACTACAGGCATGGGATAACATGACCAGATAATTAAAAAAATTTTTTTTATAGAGACAAGGTCTCACTATGTTGCCTAGGCTTGAACTATTAATTTCTTATGATGCATGCTCCAGTTGTAATGTTAGGAAACTGAATATAGTGTTAAGCATTATAATGCTGCTAAAAATAACACTTCATAGCAAACTGAAAAGTGACACCATCATCAAATCTTCAACTCTACGAGAAATGAACAGAATTCTAAGGATTGGGCAATAATATACTTCATTTTGAGGATTGACACAGATTCTGAATGACTGGACTGAAAATTTACCAATTTATTTTGTGTTTTCCCGTTGTTATCTATTTACTTATTTATATTGATACAATTGTTAGCTGGAGAGGTATAATAATTGGGGGGGGGCATCACTCAGAATAATTAAGAAAAAATTTAGGTTGAAAACAAAAGGCCATTTATGTAATTTCTGTGTGGCATCATTTGTTCTAGATCTACTTACTCTAACCATAACAACAACTTCAGCTTTCATTGAGCATTTATACTCTGTGCTTTACTCCTATTGACTCACTGAATCTTCATTACAACCCTGTGAAGGAACAAAGACAATTTGTTCTAATGACAGAGAAAGAATGTGAATCCAGACTGTCTGGCTTCAGAGCCCAAACTCAACAACTTCTTTAAATTAGAATACTGTGTTACGTTCATAGAAGTGATCATTTATATGCTCTTTTTGCTAAGTGTCAGACCCAAATTCCCTGCTGTTTTATTTGGGGAGAAAAACATTGAGATAAATACCCTTCTATACTCCAGTATATCTTTTGGTACAGAAATACATTCTAGACTGTGGTAAGCGCTGTTCTCTACAGTATGGTGTGCACAGGAACGCACAGTGCACTCTGAGCCACCAGCATTCTCACAGCCTCATGTATTGAGAATCTCCACTTTACTATATTAAGTTGCTTTAATTTTCAGTCCACATAACAAATGCCAGATAACAAAAATGTAATACTCTGAGTTGATTTCCTAACCTAATTCATTCTTCATTAGAACTTTAGGCAAAATGGTGAAAACACAAATGTGATATGCATTACAGAAATACTTTAAAGTTGTTCTTGTGTGCTCTGAGAGGGGCTGCCATTGTGACTAAATAAATGCTGTTAAAAATATTTATTGTTTTGTTCACAAGTGCTGTAGGTCTCCTGTATTTTAGCTGATTAATTAGGTGTTTGTTAGCAGGGTCGGATCTAACCAGTGATATGAAGCATGTTAGTGTGTCTGGAAACAGACCAAAAAACACTGTCAAACAGCCAGACCAAACTTGCTCCTTGGTATCGTGCTCAGGGGTCAGCAAATTACTTCAGTGTTACAGCTGAATATTTTTGGCAAGAATGTGAAATAGAAACCCCAGTTAGGAGAGGAGGGAGGAAGGCTGGGAAGAAAATGCTTTTATAATGGATGATCCACTGTGCCATCTGTGTCTGGAGGTATTTAAAAATTTTATTTTGACTTCATCTGACATCATGATTTTTAAAAGGATGTCAAAGCAGACATGTTATGAGTTCCTGCAGACTGTTTCAGTCCACAGATCATTTTAATCTTGTTTATTTTAAAATGACTTCCTGTACGTTTGTTAGACTCTTTGGATTCCAAAGGTAAAACCCCACACATGAGCTGTCACGTCTATTTTTCTTCTTCCACAATAAATAACTGTCCTATAGCTCAGATACTGAAAACTAACAATAGTAACAACTATTATTGTTAGTTTTCAGTATCTGAGCTATAGGACAGTTAGTTTATTGTGGAAGAAAAAAATAATAGTCTCAAAGTGGAAACCTAGGAAGATATAAAAATAATCTATTTCAGTCTAGTTTCATCACTGCCCCATCAGACTATTAAGGGAAACAGAAAGACTGGAATTTCTGTGGATGACTTACTTAAGTCTATATTACACATATTCATATAAAAATAATCTAATATACACTCTTTTCCAGGTCACACTGGCTCATGAGAACTGGAGAGCCAGAAACAGAAGCCAGGCAGTGTGGCCCTGGGCTGGGGATGATGTTATACAACTGTTGAGAGGCAGTGCACATGGTTACAAGGGAAGTCAGGTTGGTGAGGGTCACAGGTAATTACTGTAAGTCACAAAATCATCCACGGTAGTTCCTGATTATTAGCTTCAATTTAAAGAATGAAGGGTGAGCAGGAATCCCAATAAATATGAGAAAGAATAAGAAAGATGAAAATGTAAGCGCCTATCAGGCCAGGTGCGGTGGCTCACTCCTGTAATCCTGGCAACTTTGGGAGGCCGAGGCAGGCAGATCACCTGAGGTCAGGAGTTCAAAACCACCCTGGCCAACATGGTGAAACCCCGCCTCTACTAAAAATATAAAAGAGTAGCCAGGAATAGTGGGTGTGCCTATAGTCCCAGCTACCTGGGAGGCTGAGGTACAAGAAGCGCTTGAACCCAGGAGGCGGAGGTTGCAGTGCTCTGAGATCACACCACTACACTCCAGCCTGTGCGACAGAGCAAGACTCCGTTGGAGGGGCGGGGGGTGCAGAAGTAAGCAAATGAAGACTGGGAAAAGACTCCCTTCTCTCCAAGTTCTTGTTCAAGGGTCCCTTCTTTGACCACCTCATCATAAACAGCCCTCACCCTGACCACCACTTGCTGTTCCCATAACCGGAGTTACTTTCTTCATAGTGTTTACCACCTCCTGATGTATTATAGGTCTACTGTCTATATCCTGCACCCCAACTAGAATCTAAGTCCCGTAGGGACAGGGGCTCTGTTCTGTTTTGTTCACACTAAATTCACAGCCTACACCTATGCTTGAAACAATAGGAATCCCAGTAATAATGATTTTTACTTCATTTTTTTTTTTTTAGAGATGGAGGTCTTACTATGTTGCCCAGGCTGGCCTCAAATTCCTGGGCTCTAGCAATCCTCCTGCCTCAGACTCCAGACTAGCTGGGACTACAGATGTGTACCACTGCACCTGGCTCAAATTCAGTAATTATTTGCTAAATTAAAAAATGTATTAATGGAGTCTCTCCTCTCATAAATGTTTTAACTAAAAACATTTTATGCCAGTATTTCTAATTGATAATATACTGCTAATAGTGGGTACAGACAGGGTAGGATTTTTAAAAGGCAGTCCTATAAATAATGAGCAAGTAAATAACTGAAAGACAAAGAATAAAGCATCTTACCAAACTAGCAGCCCCAGAAGACAACCTCTAGGGCAGCCAACATGAGTTTACTTTTCTTCCAGCCTTAGTCCTCAGCCAGAGGCCAGCGAGCCTACCAGAATCAGCAGAGGTGCTTATATATTTTGATCCTTAGTTTTCATTCTACAGATTACCACTCTAAAACCTTCTCAATTTCTCCTCCAAAAATGGTTCCAGCAGTTAAAAAATAATCCTTGCCTCCTGGAAAGACATTTCCCCCTATCCTTCCTCATTCCCAGGTCCTTAGCATATCACCTACCTGTGATTTTACCCAGACTGGTTTTCTGGAAGTCAGCATTCCTCAGCTCTTCAGTGCTTGCAGACTTCATGGCAGAGTTGATAGACGACAGGGTGCTGATGAGCTGAGAGTTGAGGGAGCCAATCTGTGAGTGAGGCTCCCCAAAAGCTTCTGCCAGTTCACTATAGTTCTCAGCCAGCAGCGTCTGCTGTTCTGCCAGCAGCTTCTGGACACGCTCAATGTAGTGATCCAAGCCGGTCATCATTCCAGGAGGAACTTGGGGCTGGGGGTTCTCCAAAAACTCCCCTACAGGGTCATCCCCAACACCCACGCTCCTTCTGCTGGCTGTCAGCCCCACAGTCAACTGTGGTGGCCCACAAGCTATGGTCCTCATTTTGAGACCAACCAGATAGTTGTCGTTAATATTTATCTGCCCCACGCCGGACTCTTTGGTCTTCACAGCTGATGGCCTGTCAAACCCAGAATGGCCAGAAAGCAACGTTCCAACACCAATGGACCGCGTCTTGGTGGAGGAGTTGACGTCCTTGACACGGCCTTCTCCTACAGCCACTGTCCGTGTCTCCACAGTCTGGGTGCTGGTCTGCTTGTCCAAAGTGCTTAGGCAAGTGTTGGTGCAAGACTCTATGAGGGTGGCTGTCTCGGTGTTGGTGAACTGGTGCACCTGTTCCAAATCCGTGCTCGTGTCCTGGTCTGCAGTAGGAGGCACTGCCATGACAGCAGCTTCCACCTGGCCAAGAGCCTCAGTGTTCACGCCCTGGGAGGTGCACTCCTTTGGAGAGCAGACAGTCACGTCAACAGAGCAATCTCCACAACCGATAGACCGCACTTCTTTGATATTCAAGTTTGTCTTGAGGAGTGTGAGGTCATTCACAGATTCCTTGGTGTTGCTGCCTGTTTCGCAGACGCTGACTTCCACACTCATACCCTTGTCACACATTTCTACAGATTTCCCAGTGCATTGGTCATGTGTTTCCATCCTCTCCTTAACAATCCACCAATTCATGGGTAGCTCAGGCCCCACGACCTTATTCTTACATTCGGGCTGGCAGGAAATGCCTACACTGTTTGTTTGCACGGAGGTCCCGACACACGTGTCCACCAGGTCTGTGTGACTGCCGACTGTTTGGTCTCGGGTCTGCACCACTGCCTCCACTACCTTGCTGAAAACAAGCGGCTGGGCCATTGTGGCTTTGTCAACCTTCTTCCTCGATCCAGCAGCCTGCAGCTCTTGTTTTAGTTTAGTCATCTCCCGGTCATGGGTGGTTTCTCTAAGCTGTACTTCTAGGCGGTAGACCTTTTCCTTCAAGGCTTCTATGGTCTGCTGTTGCAGCTCAATTTCTTTGTCAGCTTCAGTAGTCACGCCAAGCATGGCCTCTGTCACGTTGACCCCATAATTTCTCATCTCAATACTTGTCCCTACAGCTGCATCTTTATAGGACCGGGAGCCTCTGTGGTACACGACGATGTCATTCATGTTCTCCTCGGCACCCACAGCCACAGACCGGCATTCTCCATTCTCCCTGAGCTCGGAGGAAGCCTCACAGCTGCTGTCCTGTATCTTCTGCTCCAGGGCTTGCATGTCTGCTGTAAGCTGCCGGAACTCCTTTATCCTCTGTGTGCTCTGTTCTACGCTCTCCATTTCTTCCTCCTCATAGTCGATGTATAATTCTCCGCCACTTCTCCGGGCCCGGGAGAGCTGTTCCAGCTGGGAGGCGTTCCCTGCACTGTAGGACCGCTTCCTCACACCACAGAGGTCATTCTGGGATGCAGCCCTTTGGTTTTTCAGCTGTGAGGCCAACTGTCTTTTCTCTTCTTGCAAGACAGAGATCTTTACCTGGAGCACAGGGATGGTTCGCACCTGCTCCTCCAGCTCCTTCAGGCGTTTTAGAGCAATGGCCATCTGCTCACGAATGTGCTGCAGGTGCATGGGGCTCACATTGGTCACTGGGGTGGAGATCCCTGAGCTCAGGGGGCTGTGGCGGATGGAGCTCCCCATGGAGGAAGTGGTGGCAGCAGCTGGGGCATAGCCACCATAATCCCCATTACCTTGGTATCCATTCTGAAACTGGTGCATGGCAGGATTGTGGTTTCCAGAACCCACAAAGGAGGGGAGGGAGCCTGTGGAGCCCATGCCTCCAAAACTGGCCAGCCTGGGCCTTCTGAACTCACCCGGTGTCATCTGCATGGTGGCTCTCTCCTGTTCCAGTCTTCTCCGGGTCTCCATCAGTGTCTTGGTGACATGAAGGTTAAGCTTTGGGAGTTGTGGTGAGGGAGGTGGCAGCTGTCGATTTTCTGGGATATTAAGAAAAGGGAGTGAGGTCTCTAGAGGGGCAGGGGGCTTTGGGATTGGAGTTGATGTAACTTGGCTTCTGGCTAGGAGGAAGTTGGGGCACTGCTTGTTGTCATCACTGTTGGAGGATGAGAGGGATTCGGTGGAAGTCCATACACCTTGCTGACCAGATGTGGTCCTGGGTTCTGGGCATTGCACAGATGGCTTCCGCCTCTTCTGGATGTTTAGTCTTTTGATGGTGTTTCCCTTCTGTATGTCATCCACATATTTGAGGAAATCTAAGTCTAGCTGATAACCATAGGGGGTCTCCACAAAGTAAATGTCTTTCTGTTCCTTGTCCTGGTCTCCATTCAGACTATCATCTGCTTTTCCTAGAAGAGAGAGAAAAGAATATTATAATGACATGCAATACCCATAATGGTAAAAACTAGTATTTGTGTTTGTTGCAGTACAGCAAGCTGATATGATTTTAAGAGTTGACACACCTATGTTGTAAACCTGGATCTGCAACTTAACAACTGGGTAAACAAGTTTTGTTGGTGTTATTGTTTTGAGACAGGGTCTTGCTCTGTCACCCAGGCTGGAGTACAATGTTGCAATCTCGGCTCCCTGCAACCTCTGCCTCCCGGGTTCAAGCAATTCTCCCACCTCAGCCTCTTGAGTAGCTGGGATTGCAGGGGCACACCACCATACCTGGCTAATTTTTGCATTTTTAGTAGAGACAGAATTTCACCATGTTGGCCATGCTGGTCTAGAACTCCTGACCTCAAGTGATCCACCCGCCTCGGCCTCCCAAAGTGCTGGGATTACAGTCGTGAGCCACTGTGTCCGGCCTGGGTAAGGAAGTTAGTAAACCTCTCTGAACTTCAGTTTTTCCCTCAGTAAAAATGGAGATGCAAATATTTAACTTACAGGCTTAAAATAATATAATGAGATGATGATTGTATTATTATTTTTTAAAATTTTGTCTTAGATTCAGGGAGTACATGTGCAGGTTTGTTACAGGGATATACTGCGTAATGATAAGGTTTGAGCTTCTAGTGTACACAACACCCAAACAGTAAACATTATACCCAATAGGTAATTTTTCAACTCTCACTCCCATCCTTCCCCACTTTTGTAGTCTAAAATGTCTATTATTTTCTTTTTCCATTTTTATGTCCATCTGTACCCAGAGATAGTGATTTTAATGAGTCAAGTACATAGTAAGTCCTTACTAAATATTTTTAAAAGAATTCATTAAAAAAGACATGAAAGCCTGGGCACGGTAGCTCATACCTGTCATCCCAGCACTTTGGGAGGCCAAAGAAGGTGGATTACCTGAGGTCAAGAGTTTAAGACCAGCCTGACCAACACATGGTAAAACCTCGTCTCTACTAAAAATACAAAATTAGCTGGGTATGGTTGTGGGTGCCTGTAATCCCCGTTACTTGAGCAGGAGAATCACTTGAATCCAGGAGGTGGAGGCTGCAGTGAGCCGAGATCACGCCATTGCACTCCAGCTGGGCAACAGAGCAAAAACGGTCTCAAAAACAAAACAAAACAAACCAAACCAAACATAAAAGCATTGTCCAGTAGATAATTCACTGGTCATCTACAGTCTCTTTGAATATAGACAGCAGTCATTAAGATTCCTGTTTTACAAAGTGTTATCTGAGGCACAAAAAAACCTAAAAGTCAGCAGCAGAACCGGAAGGCCTGGGATGAGATGTCCCTGCTGCTGTCACTGCAGACTGGGCTGTCTTTCTAAATGGAGGCCAAGAGCACTCAGCTCCTGACCACCTCCACAGGATCACAATTTGCTTCCATACCTCCATGGCTGAGAAAGCTGGGGCACAGAATGTTGAGTGATTAACTCCGGCAGCATGGGTACAAGCAGAGGAAAGACTTCAACTCTATTTTGTGTTTTTCACTTCTCAGTTTCTCTCCTCATTTAAAAACAAAACCAAACCTTCTCTTAATTATGGGAACAGTTTTCTCCCTGTTGACTTCTTTTGGACAGAATACTCCCTATCCCAGGAACACCTTGTTTTGTATTTGTCATGAGTCCAAACAAATGCAGAGAATGAAGACAGGGGCAAGACCTGTACTCCAACCGCTGGATCACGTGGCACTCACTAAACACTACTTAAGGCTAAACCAGACATTTTAAAAAGGAAACACAAGGATCTTTCAAAGCACAGACCTTGTTGCTAACCTGGGCTATGCATTTCAAATGCAAGCAAGGTCATTTTTATTTGTTTAAATCGCAGGATCAAGTAATGTGTTTTCCCAGAGCCACACTAACAATCTGTGCATTTTTAGAGCTATGGAAAGAACCCAAAAGCAATCAGTGAAAACGTAAGCCATCAGCCTCCCTGCCCTCTCTTGAGTATACAAACCCACCTGACTGCTGTCAAGGTTGAAGTAACTTCCAGCAAACCTGGCTGCTGTCTGCCCTCCCAACCCCCAGCAATGCCAAACATTTACACCTGACAGTGTGAATGCTCTGAAGAACACTTCTGCCTCCATTTGCCCACTTTCTTTTGAAATGTTGGAAAGCATGAAAATAAGTTTGCCAAGCAGAGGAATAACAAGAGCACATATCCTTTACGTCCCAATTTAAAACAATATTAAATTGCTCTAGCTGTTCCATTCTAACACGTGTGGGAAGTGAATTCGATGTGAAAGACGTGCCCAACAGCAGTCATGCTCTAACCCAAGAAAGGGAGGGCTGGCCAGGAACGCTGTGCCTGGAAACTGGTGCTCAAGTTAACAGAACTCGTGCGTAAGTTAACAGAACGTAGCTGTCCTTCTCTCTTTCCTTTTTAACTTTCATCTCCACGTGGAGAACGTGCTCACTTAAAATATGCAGCCAGACCTGTTTCCAGTACTGCCTGAAATTCCACAAACAAAGAGAAACTACAGCTTGGGTGTCAGACAGGCAGGCAGATCTGGCCCACCTGGGGTGTGCGTGTGAGCCGGCGAGTCTTAGCTGGACCCCTGTAGACCTGCAGGGTCGCTGTGGAGGAAAGTGACCAAGCAGTGCCCAGCCGACCCGGCCGCCCTCGCCCAGGCCCCCAGGGAATTCGGCCAGCGGTGACGGCCCCACACCACCCGCCGCTCACCTACCCGGCGCCCGCTGCGCTCCCCGCCGGCCCGCGCTGCAGTGCACATCAGCTCGCTCCCAGCGCACCCTGACCCAGCCTCAGACGTCCTCGATCCTCACCCCATAAGGAAAAGTTTCAACATTGGGATAAACTTAATCGGCCACGCACAAATGCCATAGGCTGAGTTTTCACCAATGAAGTCTCCCGCCGGCTGAATGACACCACCCCCAGCACACTCAGCTGTTCCGCATTCCCTGTTTTCTTAATGAAAACAGGAAACCGGGATCTTTTGAAAATGTGTGTTTTTCACTCCAGTTTTGCCAATTTATTTTTAAATAAAGCTAGCACTTTAAGCATCTCTACAGAGAGGCTCTGTTTTTCCTACACCAGTCACTTCTTCATAAAAGAGTCTGTGTTCTCCTGCTCTGCCCTCGGTCACCTGAGGAGGTGCAGAGGCACAATCAGCCCCACTGTTCTCTGTGGGTTCTCAGGGTCCCGGCAGTGCTCACTGGTTCCAGAGCACTGCAGGACTCTTCTCAGCCCTGGGCGACGACACGTGGCAAGTAGTTATCCTTTATCATTCATTTCAACTGAGCCTTGCCACTGATGAAAGCTTCTTCTTAAAAAATGAAACAAAAACAAAGCTTTTTTTCCAGATAGAAAAGTAGTACATGCTTTGGGGGGTGAGGCGGGAAGCAGCCATATACAGATCATTTAAAGAAGGGAGAAAAAAAGGCACTCAGATCTTACCATCTAGTGGCAAGCATTAATATTTTGGTATATATATATATAAAATATTTTGGTATAACTCCTAGTTTTTCTATGTATTTCTTGACATAACTACTTTTCCCACTTAAGCATTTTCAGTAGGAAAGATGAACTGACTCAACATCAGTATTTAAAACACAGCAAAACATATCACAGTTTTTAGCAAAACCTAACTGGTCCATCTTTAGTTATTTCTTTAGTTCACCTTGCAGAAATCATAAGAGGCAATGGATCAAGCTGAAATGCCCCCAAATGAACTTTGGACTTCTGGGAATCAGGAGAGGTTAGAATTTAACTATGTTAGGCTTGCTTCCTTCCTAATACTGCTCAAACCAGGCTACCCAAAGGACTTGTAATTCAAGTTTCATTCTCCAGCAAGTAAAAAAGTGAGATGTGTTTTCAAGGTGTCATTTTCACAAACAATTATCCCTGCTAAAAATTATTCTACAATAAAACTACCCAGTGTCATTATTTTTCAATCTCCAGCTTTCGAGTGTATGTTTGCATACGTTAAGATAAATTAAGCACTTATGAGTCCCTGACTTATTTCCCAACTTTAGCAAGACCAAAAAACTTTGTCTTTTGTACCCAGACAGCAAAAAATTTAATTAAAAACATTTTTTTTTTCGGCCGGGCATGGTGGTGGGTGCCTATAATCCCAGCTACTGGGGAGACTGAGACAGAAGAATTGCTTGAACCCAGGAGGTGAACGTCGCAGTGAACCAAGATTGCCTCACTGCACTCCAGCCTGGGCAACAAGAGCAAAAAAAATTTTTTCCCATTGCTTCCTCTCCCAACCACACGCCAATTATCAACATGCTGGGAAGAAAGGAGAGGCTTAACAATGTTTACTGTAGGAATAAATAACTGAATATACAGTATAACATAATAACCTTGCTGTAGTACAGTGGTGCCATCTTGGCTCACTGGACCCTTTGTCTCTTGGGTTCAAGCCTCCCAAGGAGCTGGGATTACAGGCAAATGCCAGCACACCTGGCTAATTTTTGTATTTTCAGTAGAGACAGGGCTTCACTATGTTGGCCAGGGTGGTCTCGAACTCCTGACCTCTGGTAATCTGTCCGCCTTGGCCTCCCAAAGTGCTGGGATTACAGGTGTGAGCCACTGTGCATGGCTAACAGTATAACATAATAGAACCTCTGGTAATCTGTCCGCCTTGGCCTCCCAAAGTGCTGGGATTACAGGTGTGAGCCA
>PVKP010039041.1:0-20452 GCA_004027715.1 Plecturocebus donacophilus
GTGGGAGCAGAGGGAAGGGGGAGCCGGTGTGGGGAGAGGAGAGAGGGACAAGGGAGAAGGAGAAGGTGAAGGGGCCACTGCAGAGCCCGGGGAACGGGGCTGGGGGCAGGGGTGGGCCTGACTGCCCCCTCACCTGCAGCTGCCTCAGGTCCCAGGTCCTGGGGAAGAGGCGGGAGCGGCACCTGCCGTCCTTCAGCAGAAGGGACTCTTCCTAGACAGCGAGGGCACAGGTTAGCCCCGGCAGGAGGGGTGGAGGTTAGACCACGCTGGGGGGATTGGAGGAGGGCCGACAACAGGATAGGGGAGGTGAACTGCTGGGAGGATGGTAGAGGACCCTGCACTGCCGGGAAACATGAATTAGCCCCTGCAGTAGGAGCATGAGATAGCCCACCGCAGGGAGGGCGGAGGCTAGCCCAGTGAAGGAAGCTGGGAGGGAAAGCATGGTGACCCTTGGAGTGGGGGTGGGGGCTAACCCGTGGCAGGAGGGCAGGGGGAGACTCACTAAGGCATCTTTGGCCCTCTTAAAGGCCCGCAGCTCCTGTGGGGACAGGGACTTGAACTGGGCTATGTGGCAGCCCCTTGCATCCGGGAGGGCCCCGAGGGGCCTGGTGACAGGAACTGCTCCAGCGACGGTCAGCACTGCGGCCACCAGCACCAGCACTGCCATGCGGCCCCCGCTCATGCCTGTGTCACGGAAAGAAAGGGAGCTGCGGGGATCCAGCGGCCGCCCCCTGAGGGCAGGGCTGCAGGAGCTGAGCGTCTCAGACACAGATGTGGGGCTCACCTCCTTTCATTCCTGATCGCTGGTCTTCGTCAGCAGAAGGACCACTCTCAGGCTGTCACCCGGGTCTCTCTGGGTCCTGTTTGGAGTCTCTGTTCTTTTCAGTCTCCTCTCCTGGATCTCAGCCTGCGTCCCGGCCTGGACTCTTTCTGTCAATTTCCAGCTCTGTCTGGGATGTGATTGCTGCCTGAGCTCCATGGGGCAGCTTTTATCCCGGGCAGAAGGGCAGCCCCAGCTGATGTAGGAAAACTGAAAACACAGCCTTCAGGTAAGAAACCGGCCACCAGGGGAGCCCCAGGCTGGGAAAGCCCAGAGCTGGGCGGGGCCCGTGAGCCAGGTGAGCAGCTGGAGGGAAAGAGAAACTCATGGAGACTCAGGGATCACCTACAGGAAAGTGTGTTCCCCAGAGGATTCTGCCTGCTCTGGTTTTGTTGTTGTTTAAGGCAGGGTCTTACCCTGGCACTAGAGTGCAATGGCATGATCATAGCTCACTGGAGCCTCAAACTCCTGGGCTCAAGCAATCCTCCTCATCCAGCCTATAAAGTGCTGGGAATATAAGCCTGAGCCACCACTCCTGGCCAATATATACATATTTTGAGACAGGGTCTCATTGGGTCACCCAGGCTGGAGTGCAGTGACTCACTGCAACCCCCGTGTCCTGGGTGTAAGCGATTCTCGTGCCTCAGCCTCCCCAGTAGCAGAGATTACAGACGCATGCCACCATTACCAGCTAAATTACATATTTTTAGTAGAGATAGCGTTTCACCATGTTGGACATGCTCGTCTCAAACTCCTGACATCAACTGATCGTCGGCCTCAGCCCCCCAAATCGCTGAGATTGCAGGTGTGATCCACCACACCCAGAAGCCAACATTTCTTAATTGTCCAGGCAAGCAAGGACTCAGGAATATGAGGCTCTGCTCAAGAATTGAGGTGTGACCAAGGACTCGAAGGACACCACATGGGTGCTGTTCTTCTTAGGGACCTTCAGGCAGTGGTGAAGAGCATGAGTCCTGGAGCTCAAGGGTCTAGGCTTCAGATCTGGTTCTGGCCCTCACTAGATGTGTGACCCTGGCAAGGAGGGGTGCATTCAGCAACACAGATTGCTGATGCACAGATTTGGAGAAAAAATTAAAAACACAACTGTGTGTTTATGTGAGTGATTATTTAATGGGATCCACTCATTAAGACCATGCCAGGACCTCAGCTGGAGAGTTTAAAACGTGATCTCAACGTACACTCCTCCACAAGGCCAGCATACTAACCCATCCTCTAGGTGAGGAAACAGGCTCAGAAAAGCAATTTGTCCTGCATTACACTGTCATTAACTGGCAGGGGGAGAATTGAAACTCAGGCCACCTGAGTCCCTGGCTCAGCCTCTATTTTTGCTGTAAGGTGCACCTCACAACCATCATACGGAAAACAACCCATGCAATCAAAACACTCTTTAATGACTGCAATAAATTGAAACCAGGAGACAGAATAGCAAAGACACAGGAATTTCACAAATACAAACAGCACAGGTCAGGGAATGTAAAGAAGCACAGTCAGGTGAGGATTCTTGGATTTCACTACCAAACCCCTCAGGGAAAGGTACCCCCCGGATGCCGGATCCAAGAGTCCCGGATTCACAGAATCTCAAAGCTGGCTGTGGGGCCACAAATCCAGGGTTGGGCCCCGGGTTTGGGGTTATCCTGGTAACCACACAAGGAGGAACTAGTGCCGTGCCTGGGGTCAGCCACGGTTTCCAGAGCTCAAGTGTCTTCCTGCCACAGCAGCCCTTGGAGGATGGTACAACGCAGCCCGAGGAAATACCGCTGCTTCCTGGGGAACGGCGCCCTCTTCCCTGGAGGAAGGACCCGCGCCTCTTGTATCTGAGACAGGATCCAAGTCAGGCCCAAGGCTGCAGAGCATTCTCGTGCCTCAGTGCCCATTGGCTGAGAGCCTCGCCCGGTCGGGCCAATGGGCGAAAGGGGCCACTGGGCAGCCAATGGCGTGGCGGTTTCGGGGCTGGCGGAAGGGGCGGGGTCAGAGGCAAGGCCCCGAGTGCGCCGCCAGCCGGAGCTCCCACGTGAGCAGGCGCAGGAGGTTGAAGACCACGCGGGCTTCGCGGCACCGAGGCGAGTCCTGGAGCCGGGGAGGGAGCGCGGCGGGGCTGAGCCGGGCTCTTCCCTCCCCAGGAGCCCCGTCTAGTCCCGCCGCTCCCAGCCCTGCTCAGTCCCGCCCGTGTCCGCCTCGCCCGCTCCTCCCTGCAGGCTAAGCCTGTCCCGCCGGCCGCACTCACAGCTCTCCGCGGCTTGTGACGCCTCCTCGGGGCCCCGGGGACCTTCCTGGAGGAGCCAGGCCCGGCCAGCTCGAGCTGGAGGGGGGACACGGGGCAAATGGAGAAGGCGAAGCACGGAGCCCCCGCCTCCCTCTGCATCTGCCCGTGGCCCCCCAGCCGCAGACCCGAGCCCGGCTTTGTGGACACCCAGACGACCCGACCCGGGTGTGGACGGGCTTTTCCGCTAAGCGGGACAGACTCGCAAAGCGCTGGGGCTCGCCGTGGGCCTGAGGACGCAGAGAAGCCGGCGGGGCGCGGCCGTCACTCACACAGGCCGCCACGTCCCTCCGCGCGGCCGCCAGTAGCTCCAGGATCGGGCCGGCGCCGGGGAGCAGCTCCGGGCGGTGCCGGCGGCTGAGCACGGCCCGGGCGTCCGCGATGCCTCGGGCCACGTGTCGGAGCCAAGCGCAGGACTGCGGGGACGCGCGGGCGTTAGAGGGGGCCGCGATCGGGCCGGGCCTCACCGACGGCCGCGGAGGATCCCTCCTGGGGTGGAAGGAGCAGTTGCGCGGCCCCCAGCTCGGCGCCTCTTCCTCCTGCGGGACAAGCGGCAGGTGTCGCGTACGGATGGGCCCCCTCGCCAGGGCCCCTAACCGCCGTGCCGTCTGGGATTCCTGGACGTGGATGGGCACTGGCCGCGTGCGGTTGTGCGTGTCGTACATTGAACCGCGAGCTCCCCGAAGGCGTTGGAGCTGAATGGCACCCCGCGCTCCCCCAGCCAAGCCCTGCGCCCCGACTTGGAGCCGAGTCCGCCGGGCAGGGCGCCCTTCTGGGACTGACCCTGAGCCTGCGTTCGCGCTGCCGACGGGGACTGCGGGGGTCTCGTGGTGGGAATTGTGGGCTGTGACATACGAGAGGCGCCAGGACTAGGACCTGCTGGGCGCGAGGACGCAGGACCCTCGGGACGGGGACGCACGTGTGGGAACCCTTCGGGGCCAGGGTCCCGGGGGCGCAGGGGCTGGGCGGTCACTCACGTAGCGGTCCCTCAGCGCCTTGGCCGCCGCCAGCGTCCGGGGCTCCAGCGAGCGGTAGTGCGAGAGCAGGCAGCGCCCGGGGGCCGCCGCACCCACCGTGCACAGGACCCACAGCCCCGTGGCCACCGCGGCCGCGACACTTGGCCGCATCTCTGCTCCTGCAGGAGGCCAGGCACGTCAGGGAGGCCAAAGAGAGGGGCCCACGCGTCCAGCCCCGGCCTTGGGTCAGGCTCGCAAGGGGAGGCGATGCTCGGAGCGCGAAGGCGCAGCACACGCCGGGGGAGAGACAGCTGGGGCGGTCCCCTCCTCGCCTGGGCCTCTGCCCTCACTCCTCCCTGCAGTGCACCCTCTGTGCCTCGCGCTGCGGCAGGTGTTGCCGTCCGCTGTTCCCTGGGAGGCGTCCAGAGCAGTCTCCACCTGGGCCACAGAGCTCCGACGGCCCATGCTGGCTTTTATGTGCAGGGCTGAGAAAGGGTTTGCAGCCGGGCTTCCCTGTCCCGGGCAAGCTTTCGGAACGTCACTGCTGGCCGCAGGCCTTGGGGATCCCAGTCGGGTGTGAGGACTTCAACCCAAGGTTGGCCTGTGCCAGGGATGGCTGGCCTCCAACACTCGGTTTCCAAATCGTCTCTGTCCCTGTTTCTGCTGTCTGTTTCCTCTTGCTTTGCTTCCTCCTGGTTGTCCTTATCTTTGTTCTGCCGCCACAACCAGCCCTTGTATAGTGTTGAGTGTGCATCAGGCCCTTTCTATGTAACTGACAAAGACATATCATCTTGTATTTTTTTACAGGGCAGCCCTGCCGGTGTAGCTGAGAAAGAGAAAGCTTTTATTTCACTTTAGAGACAGGGTCTTGCTTTGTTGCCCCGATCGTAGTAGTGGCACGGTCACAGCTCACTGCAGCCTCAACCTCCCAGGTTCAAGCAGTCCTCCCACCTCAGTCTCCCAAAGTAGCTGGGACTACCGGTGGGTGCCGCCACCATTTTCTGTAGAAACTGGCATTGCCCCGTTGCCCAGGCTGGTCTCAAACTCCAGAGCTCAAGCCATCTGCCCTCCTCACCTTCCCAAAGTGCTTGGATTCCAGGCCTGAGGCATTGTGCCTGGCCTCATTATTTTATTAAACCGTTTTTGTTTTCTAGTCTCTTTATTTATAGGTGCATTGCCTAAAAGAACTGCAGATGGCCCAAAAGGCCACAGAAGGTTCAGGCCACTTCCTTTGTCCATTACTGGAGGAAGATAAGGCTGGGCAAAAAAGTGCAAACCAGACACGGTGACCCATGGTTACCTTTAGATCATTAACATATAAGTATGCTAACACCCCCCCCCCCACCGGCCATGGAGGAAAATACACTCAGCAATTGCTGGACATACATCACGTGAAGAGGGGTGTTTACGAGCTGCACCTGCATCTGGAGTTACTCCCTGCTCATGCTTACATACCTCCCCACCCCACATCTAACTCCTTAAAATTTCCCAGCTCTGCACTGCTTGGCGATAGGCATCTTTGCTTTTTATTTATCGGGTGTTTTTTTATTGTTTTTTGTTGTTGTTGTTCAGATCGAGTTTTGCTCTTGTTGAGTCCCCCTCTGTCGCCCAAGCTGGAGTGCAGTAGCACCGTCTCCTCTCACTAACCTCCGCCTCCCGGGTTTAAGCGATCTCCTGCCTCAGCCTCCCAGGTAGCTGGGATTACAGGCATGTGCCACCACCCCCAGCTAACTTTTATATTTTTAGTTGAGATGCAGTTTCACTATGTTGGTCAGGCTGGTCTCTAACTCCTGACCTCAGGTGGTCGACCCACCTCGGCCTCCCAGAGTGCTGGGATTACAGGCGTGAGCCACCGCGTCTGGTGATAAGGTGTCTTTAGAGCAAGAGTTCTCCCCTTCCCCATCCTAGCCAGGAATAACACCTGCTTGCCTTTTTGCTTCCAACTGGGTGTTCTTTCCTTGCAACCAATGCAGAGTAGGGAAAGAACTCTGTTTACAGGTGACAATTTCATTGTCAAAAATGACATAGGACTGGACACAGTGGCTCAGGCCTGTAATCCAGCACTTTGGGAGGCCAAGGAGGAAGGATTGCTTGAAGCCAGGAGTTTGAGACCAGCCTGGGCAACACATGTCTCTACAAAAAATAAGGGATTAAAAAAATTAGATGGACACGGTGGTGTTACTGGAAAAGGATCCCAATTCGGATCCAAAGAGAGGGTTCTTAGGTCTCGTGCAAGAAAGAATCTGGGGGAGTCCACAGTGCAAAGCATGTTCATTTAAAACAGTAAAGTGGTGGCCAGGGGCAGTGGCTCACACCTGTAATCCCAGCACTTTGGGAGGCCGAGGCAGGTGGATCACTTAAAGTCAGGAGTTCAATACCAGCATGGCCAACGTGGCAAAACCCTGTCTCTACTGAAAATACGAAAAAATTAGCCAGGTGTGGTGGTGCACACCTGTAGTTCCAGCTACTCGAAGACTGAGGCAGGATCCATTGCTTGAACCCGGGAGACAGAGGTTGCCATAAGCCAAGATCGCACCACTGCACTCCAGCCTGGGCAACAGAGTGAGAAAAAAAAAAAAAAGTAGTGAAGGAATAGCTACTCCATAGACAGAGTAGGGTGTTCCTGAAAGTGGAGGAATGGGCCACCCTGGGTACCTTGCTTGTCTCTATATAGAATAACCAAAAAAATCATGGGGAGATGTGCTCTGCTCGAGGATTTGTGATAAAAGATTCAATTTCTCAATTACTGTATTTTGCAAGAACCAATATTCCTATCTTTAAAGCAAAATTAAGAATGCTTCTCAAGATATTGGGATTTCAGGACATTCCTGAGTCTGGGTCTATTTAGTAAATGTTATCAATCAGTTCCCTTAACCATAAACATCTAGATACTAGGAATACCTAACTTCCTGGGAATGCAGCCCAGCAAGGCCCAGCTTCATTTGCCTAGCCCTCACTCAACATGGAGTCACTTGGGTTCAAATCCCTCTGACAGTGGCACCCACCTGTAGTCCCAGCTACTCATGGGGCTGAGATGGGAGGATCCCTTGAGTCTGGGAGGTTGAGGCTGCAGTGAGCTCTGGTTGCGCCACTGCACTCAAGCTTGGGTGACAAAGTGAGAGACTGCGTCAAAAAAAAAAGAAACAAGGGATGTTCTGTTATCTTATTTTACAGATGGGAAACTGAGGCCCAGTAAAGTAAAGGAACTGTTCAAAGATACACAGCTAAAACTGGCAGAGGTGGGGCTTGAACCCACACACTGCCCAGTTTCAAAGCTTGTTCACTACGCCGTAACTGCCCTTATTTCTTTCAGGCTCTCCTCCTGTGTCTTGCTTGTTTCTTTCTCTCTCTTTCTCTCTCCCTCCCTCTCCCCCTCCCTCCCTCTGTCTCTCTCTCTCTCCCTGTCTCTTTCTGTCTCTGGCTTTATGTGGCTCCATCTTTCTCATTAATTTTTCCAACAAGCATCCTGACCCTGGTCTCTGTGTCTGTCTCAAACCACCTCTTTTTGTTAAACATAAAGTCTTTTTCTGATAAAATTAGCCACGCATGTTCAGTGGATAAAGCTTGAAAAATACCCAAAAGCATAAAAGAGAAAAAACATCACCTATAACTTCACCATCCTCCTCTCATCCCTCATCCCACTTCTGGAACAATTTGTCCCAATACATAGGAATTTTCTGTGTGTTTATTTGTGCATATGTTTTCTGACTACCAAAGTTAACACTTGCTCCTTGTAAAAGATTTCATCAATACAGAAACATACAACTTGGAAAGTTAAAGCAAGTCTTGTATTTCACCTCCTGGAGGTAAATATTTTTTAACAATTTGTCACTGTTCCTCCTTTTGTTTTCCTTTCTGTGAGCAATTTCACCCAAATTGGAACCATGCTGTATACAGTTTGGTAGCCGGCTTTTTATGTCTTACCATTATCTCTCATTTGCATTCTCCCACATCTTTAATTATAGTGTATCAGTTAGGGCCCAGCAGGAAACAGATGGCCCCGTCAATTTAGGATAATTTGAGGTGGGGTTGATACCAGAAGCCTTTATAAAGCGATTGGATAGTGAAGGCAAATGACAAGGGCTAGTGCAGGCTCCTGGGGCCAGCATAGGTGAGAGGCCTCATCTGCAGGCCTGAAGGAAGGGGAGAGAGTTGAGGGTGTGCCTGTGGTCGCCTGACTTGGGGAGGAGAGAGTCACTTAGAGTCGTGGAGGAAACAGCCAAATTGCAGTGGCCCCCCCACAGGGAGGAGCCCCGGGAAACAAACACCCTGACCTCCTCTCCCCTCTACCTGGGGCCCAGAGCAGGGTGAAGAAGCAGGGACAGTAGATAAGGAGGGAAAATGGAAGACATCCCCCACCGCCACACCACTATTAGAGCTTCCATTCCAGCGGGATGATTCAGTAACCACCCCTGATTGCTAGGGTGGTAGATTTTTCATTCTCTCAATGGCACCTTTTGCAGAGCAGAGGTCACTTTTTGTTTTTGTTTTTTTTTTGGACATGGTCTCACTCTGTAACCCAAGCTGGAGCATAGTAGTGGCACAATTGCTGCTCACTGCAGCCTCCATCTCTGAGGCTCAAGCCATCCTCCCACCTCAGCCTCCCAAGTAGCTGGGATGACAGCGACCTGTTGTAGGTGCGTGACACCAGGCCTGGCTAATTTTCTTTTTTTCCCCAGAGAGGCCGTCTCACTTTGTTACCCAGGCTGGTATGTTTCCATTTCAACATTCTTGAAATGAAAAAATTATAGACATAGATAGCAGATTAGGGGTTGCCAGAGGTTAAGGAAGGGAGAGGAGTGGATGTGGCTATTGAAAGGGCAACACGAGGGATCTTGTGGTATGGTGGAGTGTTTTGTATCTCATCTGTATCAGTGTGATCTGGCTAGGCTTTGTGTCCCCAGCCAAATCTCATCTTGAATTGTAATCCCCAGGTGTTGGGGGAGAGACCTGGTGGGAAGTGATTGGATTGGACTGTGGGGCGGTTCCCCGACGATATTCTCATGATAGTGAGTTCTCACAAGATCTGATGGTTTTTAAGTATTTGGAAGTTCCTCTGTCTTCTTTCGCTATCTCTTTCTCCTCCCACCATGTAAGAGGTGACTGCTTTCCTTTCCGTCATGATTGTAAATTTCCTGAGACCTCCCCAACCATGCAGAACTGCAAGTCAATTAAACCTCTTTCCTTTATAAATTACCCAGTCTCAGGTAGCATCTTTATAGCAGTGTGAGAGCGGACTAATACATAATGTTGATATTCTGGATGTGATATAGTACCATAGTTTTTGCAAGATGTTACCATTGGGGGAAACTGGGTAAAGGGTACCCAGTGTCTGTCTGCCTCCCTCCCTCCCTCCCTCCCTCCCTTCCTTCCCTTCCTTCCTTCCCTTCCTTTCCTTCCTTTCTCTCTTTTTTTCTTTTCATATTTCATTTTTTTGTTGACTTCCACCGGATTACTCCAGAAAGTAATTACTTAAGATGAGGGGTGATTTCAGCATTGCCCACCTTCACCTATGACAAAAGACCTCTGAACACGTACAGTAAGACAGTCATATCTTGGGGACCTCTCTGCAGGTAAACTACAGGGCCCCAGCCTTGTGCTGGTTAAAATAATGAAGCAACAGCCACTTGCCTAAGCCAGAGTGTGCCAAGCTACTTCTGTGCAGACTGTAAAACAGGCTTTAGGTTTCTCTCCTCTTAGATGAGAGGCCAAGGGTCTGCCCCATCAGCCTGCTTTTCTAGTGGCCCAGGGACCACCACCACCTGGCTGGCCTGGAAGGATTTAGCCACAGCGGATCATGTGGCGACGAGGGCTGTCAGGGGCAGCCTCCATTTCCATTCTGCCTCGTAAGCAGCCTGGGAGATGTGGGCCTAAGCTTTGGTGAGGATGAGAGTCTGTCTTCGAATTGGGCCCCAAAGGGGTGAGTCCAGAGGCAGGGCCGGGAAGAGAAGGTCGGGTGTTGACATCATTCAAAGACCAGCTGCACCCAGAGCACACCTCCTGAGATGCCTTATCAAGTGAGCAGGGGGCTAAGTCAGCTGACAGCGTGGCCACACAGCCCAGGCCTGTCCTGGCAGAAGGCAGGAACCATTAGCAAATAAGTGACTCTTCCAAGAAACAAGATCTTGTTCAGAGCTGGGGCCTTGGGAGCCTCCTTGATGTTTCAGTCACCATGCCCTGCCTTCCTGTCTCAACGTCCAGGGCTCTAAATCCATGGTAGAATGGCCAGTGTGTGGCCTTAGTGCCACAGCCATCTGGGGTGGATGTGGGCTGCCCAGCTAGTGGCTCTTGGAGGCAGAAGTTTCTTTGCCTTTAGGGACAGACTTCAGTGAGCTGCTGAATATTCACCCAGCATCCTGACTGCCGCAGCTTGGGGCCACGGTCAGGAACAGGTGGCTCAGCGCATTGCCACACTTGCCACAGGACACGTTCAAGGCTTCAGGATGACTATGCTCCAGGCCTTGGCCATGCTGTCAGAATGGATGGTCTTGGTGAACGCTGGCCAGGGGAATGAGTGTGCATACTACAAGAGGCTGGAGATCAGCTCACGGCCACACTTGCACACACATAGACGCCTGGCTCAAAGCGATTCTGGAAAACCTCACCCCCGAAGAAGTTGCAGAACAACAGGGCGCCGCCGGGACGGCTGCACGCATGCCCCCTCTGACAGACCCACGCACACCTCCCCGCCCCTCCCAAGAACCCATCTCTTTGCATTATCTCTTACAATTGCATGTGAATCCACAATTATGTCACAGTAAAAACTCTAATTAAAGCAATCACAGATTTCCTTGGGAGCGATACATGTATTATGCAAATATCTAAAACATGGGTAATATAGCAAATGTACAAAAGTGTGCAAGGATGTGTCCCAAACGGATTAATAGTGAGTTTGTTATCACTGGAGAGAGCATGGGAACTGAGGAGATGATCATTGGAATATTTAAATTTATCAATATTTTAATTTCTTCTTTTTTCTTTTGCTCTGGAATAAATATCCAGGCACACCTTGCTGGGCTGACTACGAGTTGCATATTTCGTTTTACAGGAAACTGCCGAACTCTATTTCAGAATGGCTGCTCCATTTTTCCATTCCCACCAGGAATGTATGAGTGATCCAGTTCCTAGATCACGTTTGAGTTAAACTCACAAATATGTTCTCCAAAGCTTTTTGTTATTTCTTAAATTCCTGAAGTAGTGTTTGTAACAGACTAGGGGTCTCAAGCAGTGGGTCACAAGATACCTTTCTATTGGGACAGCATTAAATTGAATTTTTTATTGCATATAACTCAAGTTCAACAATCTGCATCGTGGCACTCAGAGCTGAATCAGATTGTCAATAATTTGCATCTGGCACTTTCCTCCAGCCAATCCATGGCACTCCATTCTTCCTGCCATTACTAATTTTCCTTCCAGTTCTTCAGTCTTTGGAGACATAGAATTTTATTTCAGCCTCATGGTATCTATCAGACACTTTTGGTGGTAAATAACCAAAAACTCAACTCATGCTGGCTTGAACAATGGAGAATTTATGAGCTTACAAAACTGAGAAGTCTAGGGTTAGTGGTGAGGCTTCAGGTTAAGTTTGATCTAGCAGCTTAAGACATCAGTAACCTCTTAGTTGGTTTTTTGTTTGTTTTTTTGAGATGGACTCTCGCTCTGTCATGCACGCTGGAGTGCAGTTGCATTATCTCAGCTCACTGCAACCTATGCCTCTCAGGTTCAAGTGATTCTTCTGCCTCAGTCTCCCAAGTAGCTGGGATTACAGGCGTGCACCACCATGCCTGGCTAATTTTTGTATTTTTGGTGAGACAGAGTTTCACCATGTTGCCCAGGCTGGTCTCGAACTCCTAACCTCAGGTGATCTGCCTGCCTTGGCCTCCCAAAGTGCTGGGATTACAGGCATAAGCCACCAAGCCCAGCCTTAGGTTTTTTGTTTTTTGGTTTTTAATATTTCAGGTCTCCCTTCTGCTGATGAGATAGCCTGTTTACTCTTGTAAATCCAAGACAGGTCTAGCGGCATCCCAGGCTTCAGGCTTCATTTTTCTCCCGTAGAAAGAAAACCAGCATTTTTTTCCCAAGATGTTCAGGACTGAGGATCATTCTGATTGAACTGAATTAGGTCACATGCCCATAACAAACCCAATCACTGTGGCTAAGAAGACAAACTGATGGAAATGGCTACATCCAGATTACACACCCCATCCCAGGCATGGGGAGGGGGTTAAATCATTTAGATCCCCAGCTGAAATGGGGGATGCCAGGAAAGATTGGAGAGAGGTGACAGAAGCTTGGAAAGTACACTCCATGGACACTTTTCGGAATTTTTTTCTTTTTTTTTTGAAGCAGGGTCTGGCTCTGTCGCCCAGGCTGGAGTATGGTGGTGCAATCTCGGCTCACTGCAATCTCCACCTCCCAGGCTCAGGCAGTTCTCCTGCCTCAGCCTCCTCAGTAGCTGGAATTACAGGCACGTGCCACCCAATTGGCTAATTTTTGTATTTTTAGTAGAGACCGGGTTTCTCCATGTTGGCCAGGCTTTGCTGGTTCTTAAAACCTCTACGTTTTTGAGTAGGAAAATATGCACTGGCAAATCATAAAACAATTTTCTCACACTTATGCTAAGGAAGACATATAACCATGAAAAAGTCACTACTTACCCATAATAGTATAAATTATAAATTTATAAATAAACCTAATTACAATTAATTAAAAGTGGTCTCATGTAGGAAGTGTGCCTGACTTACTCAAAACTTACCTAGGGCTGGGTGCAGTGGCTCACACCTGTAATTCCAACGCTGGGAAGCCAAGGCAGGAGGATCGCTTGAGACTGAGTTTGGACCAGCCTGGGCAACATACTGAAATCCTGTCTCTACAAATACTAGCTGGCGTGGTGGTACGCGCTTGAGTCCCAGCTACTTGGGAGGCTGAGGTGGGAGGATCACTCGAGCCCAGGAGGTCAAGGCTGCAGTGAGCTGTGATCATACCACTACACTCCAGCCTGGGGACAGAGCAAGACTATCTCAAAAACAAAAACAATATGTAGACTGTTCTGTATGGGGTAGATCAGTCATACAGATGAGACAAGGCAGAGCATCACCAGTAATAACCCAGGGAGCCTGGGATCAGATTCCTAATCCACATCTACAAGCTGTGTGAGCTCATGTTTCATGCATAACCTCTCTGTGCCACAGTTCTTTCATCCATAAAATGTCAGCCAATAACCAGTCAACTACCTAACAGAGTTGCTGGGGAGAAAAAATAAAAATAGATATTTACATGAGAAGAGCTTAGAATGGAGCCAGGAAGTGCTGAGTACATATTAGCTATAAATTATATATATTTATATATATGCACTATTAGTAGTTGAGAAAAACATGTCTGTTATTCCAATTTTTCAACAGCAAACAATACCTCATTAAATGGCAAACGAGTAAATATATTCATATAACAATATGAAAGCTAGAGACAGCTCATCTGAGGTACAGATGAACAAAAAACAGATGGAGGGGCCAGGTGCAGTGGCCCACACCTGTAATCCCAGTGCTTTGAGAGGCCAAGGTGGGATGACAGCTTGACGCCAGGAATTTGAGACCAGCCTGGGCAACACAGTGAGACCCCCATCTCTATAAAAAAAAAAAAAATAGAATTATCCACGCATGGTGGTGGGTGCCTGCAGCTCCAGCTACTTAGGGACTACTCAAAGCTGAAGCAGGAGGAACCCTGGTGCCCACGGGATTGAGGTTACAATGAACTGTCATCTCACTACCACTCCAGCCTGGGACCAGAGACAGTGACACCCTGTCTCTAAAAAAGAAAAAAAAAAAAAAAAAAACAGAAGAGAAGGGGTAATATTCAAGGTGTAAACCAAAAATAAAATTCTAAGGCCCCCCACAACCATCTGAATGGACCCTGTCCTCTCTGCCAAGGGCATTCCAAAGTTAAGCTGAAAAACCAGTTCGGGACATAATCAGAAAAGGGAGTGGGACATGCCTCATCATACCCTCATTCCTTTTGGAATTACTGATAGAACAGACCTTTAAGTCTGATTAAAAAAAAAAATTTACAATCTATTTTATCTGAAGTCTGCTATCTGGACACACCCAATGGAAGAAAAACAGGATATCTGAATATGATGGGTGGATTGTATCAATATCAATGTCCTGGTTGTGGTATTGGACTAGAGCTTTGTAAGATGTTACTATTGGGGGAAACTGGGTAAAGAATCCACAGGATCTCTCTGCATTTTCTTCCCCTCCTTCCTTTATTGGTCTCCACAACCCCTTATGGTAACCCAGATATTCCTTTGTATTGATAATAACCAACTGCCCATCAGAAACTCTTGTAATCCCCCTATGACTTGGAAACACACCACGGCTTCCACGTGTCCTGCCTTTCTGGATGAAACTAATGTACATCTTACATGTATTGATTGATGCCTTATGTCTCCCTAAAGTGTATAAAACCAAGTGGTGGGCCAGGTGCTATGGCTCATGCCTGTAATCCCAGCACTTTGGGAGGCCGAGGCAGGTGGATCCCCTGAGATCAGGAGTTCCACACAAGCCTGGCTAACATGGCATAACCCCATCTCTACTAAAACGGCAAAAATTAGTTGGGTTTAGTGGTGCATGCCTGTAGTCCCAACTATTCAGGAGGCTGAGGCAGGAGAATCAATTGAACCTAGGAGGTTGCAGGTGCAGTGAGCAGAGGTCACACCACTGCACTCCAGCCTGGGGGATAGAGAAAGACTCTATTTCAAAAAAAAAAAAAAAAAAAAAGTTGTGGCCTGGCAACCTTGGGCACATGGTTCTCAGGATCTCTTGTGGGCTGTGTCATGGGCCATCAGTCACTCATATTTGGCTCAGAATAAATCTCTTCAAGTGTTTTACAGAGTTTGACTCTTTTCATTAATTGATAAGGAAAAGAAAAATACAAAGACAGGGACAAACAAACAGAAATGTAATGAGAAAGCAGACAATGACAGGGGACAGCATTGGAAAGCCAGGTGTGAACACTCGAGGGCAGGCATTTAAATGATTCCATAGCTCTGCCAAGCCGGTAGCTTCAAAGAGAAGGAACAAGTATCTTGGTTCATTCCTAGAGTACAGAAGTGAGATCGGAGAGGCAAAGAAAGACAAACAGATGTCCAGAAAGCAGACACAGGCAATTGGCTCAGGATAGAGGGTTGGAGGCCAGCCGTTCCTGGCACAGGCCAACCTTGGGTTGAAGTCCTCACACGCAACTGTGATCCCAAAGGCGTGTAGCTGAGGAGGGCAGATGGCTTGAGCTCTGGAGTTAGAGACCAGCCTGGACAACCGGGCAAAACCAGGTTTCTAAAAACAATGGTGGCGGCACCCACCGGTAGTCCCAGCTACTTTGGGAGACTGAGGTGGGAGGACTGCTTGAACCTGGGAGGTTGAGGCTGCAGTGAGCTGTGACCGTGCCACTACTACGATCGGGGCAACAAAGCAAGACCCTGTCTCTAAAGTGAAATAAAAGCTTTCTCTTTCTCAGTTACACCTGCAGGGCTGCCCTGTAAAAAAATACAAGATGATATGTCTGTGTCAGTTACATAGAAGAGGGCCTGATGCACACTCAACACTATACAAGGGCTGGTTGTGGCGGCAGAACAAAGATAAGGACAACCAGGAGGAAGCAAAGCAAGAGGAAACAGACAGCAGAAACAGGGACAGAGACGATTTGGAAACCGAGTGTTGGAGGCCAGCCATCCCTGGCACAGGCCAACCTTGGGTTGAAGTCCTCACACCCGACTGGGATCCCCAAGGCCTGCGGCCAGCAGTGACGTTCCGAAAGCTTGCCCGGGACAGGGAAGCCCGGCTGCAAACCCTTTCTCAGCCCTGCACATAAAAGCCAGCATGGGCCGTCGGAGCTCTGTGGCCCAGGTGGAGACTGCTCTGGACGCCTCCCAGGGAACAGCGGACGGCAACACCTGCCGCAGCGCGAGGCACAGAGGGTGCACTGCAGGGAGGAGTGAGGGCAGAGGCCCAGGCGAGGAGGGGACCGCCCCAGCTGTCTCTCCCCCGGCGTGTGCTGCGCCTTCGCGCTCCGAGCATCGCCTCCCCTTGCGAGCCTGACCCAAGGCCGGGGCTGGACGCGTGGGCCCCTCTCTTTGGCCTCCCTGACGTGCCTGGCCTCCTGCAGGAGCAGAGATGCGGCCAAGTGTCGCGGCCGCGGTGGCCACGGGGCTGTGGGTCCTGTGCACGGTGGGTGCGGCGGCCCCCGGGCGCTGCCTGCTCTCGCACTACCGCTCGCTGGAGCCCCGGACGCTGGCGGCGGCCAAGGCGCTGAGGGACCGCTACGTGAGTGACCGCCCAGCCCCTGCGCCCCCGGGACCCTGGCCCCGAAGGGTTCCCACACGTGCGTCCCCGTCCCGAGGGTCCTGCGTCCTCGCGCCCAGCAGGTCCTAGTCCTGGCGCCTCTCGTATGTCACAGCCCACAATTCCCACCACGAGACCCCCGCAGTCCCCGTCGGCAGCGCGAACGCAGGCTCAGGGTCAGTCCCAGAAGGGCGCCCTGCCCGGCGGACTCGGCTCCAAGTCGGGGCGCAGGGCTTGGCTGGGGGAGCGCGGGGTGCCATTCAGCTCCAACGCCTTCGGGGAGCTCGCGGTTCAATGTACGACACGCACAACCGCACGCGGCCAGTGCCCATCCACGTCCAGGAATCCCAGACGGCACGGCGGTTAGGGGCCCTGGCGAGGGGGCCCATCCGTACGCGACACCTGCCGCTTGTCCCGCAGGAGGAAGAGGCGCCGAGCTGGGGGCCGCGCAACTGCTCCTTCCACCCCAGGAGGGATCCTCCGCGGCCGTCGGTGAGGCCCGGCCCGATCGCGGCCCCCTCTAACGCCCGCGCGTCCCCGCAGTCCTGCGCTTGGCTCCGACACGTGGCCCGAGGCATCGCGGACGCCCGGGCCGTGCTCAGCCGCCGGCACCGCCCGGAGCTGCTCCCCGGCGCCGGCCCGATCCTGGAGCTACTGGCGGCCGCGCGGAGGGACGTGGCGGCCTGTGTGAGTGACGGCCGCGCCCCGCCGGCTTCTCTGCGTCCTCAGGCCCACGGCGAGCCCCAGCGCTTTGCGAGTCTGTCCCGCTTAGCGGAAAAGCCCGTCCACACCCGGGTCGGGTCGTCTGGGTGTCCACAAAGCCGGGCTCGGGTCTGCGGCTGGGGGGCCACGGGCAGATGCAGAGGGAGGCGGGGGCTCCGTGCTTCGCCTTCTCCATTTGCCCCGTGTCCCCCCTCCAGCTCGAGCTGGCCGGGCCTGGCTCCTCCAGGAAGGTCCCCGGGGCCCCGAGGAGGCGTCACAAGCCGCGGAGAGCTGTGAGTGCGGCCGGCGGGACAGGCTTAGCCTGCAGGGAGGAGCGGGCGAGGCGGACACGGGCGGGACTGAGCAGGGCTGGGAGCGGCGGGACTAGACGGGGCTCCTGGGGAGGGAAGAGCCCGGCTCAGCCCCGCCGCGCTCCCTCCCCGGCTCCAGGACTCGCCTCGGTGCCGCGAAGCCCGCGTGGTCTTCAACCTCCTGCGCCTGCTCACGTGGGAGCTCCGGCTGGCGGCGCACTCGGGGCCTTGCCTCTGACCCCGCCCCTTCCGCCAGCCCCGAAACCGCCACGCCATTGGCTGCCCAGTGGCCCCTTTCGCCCATTGGCCCGACCGGGCGAGGCTCTCAGCCAATGGGCACTGAGGCACGAGAATGCTCTGCAGCCTTGGGCCTGACTTGGATCCTGTCTCAGATACAAGAGGCGCGGGTCCTTCCTCCAGGGAAGAGGGCGCCGTTCCCCAGGAAGCAGCGGTATTTCCTCGGGCTGCGTTGTACCATCCTCCAAGGGCTGCTGTGGCAGGAAGACACTTGAGCTCTGGAAACCGTGGCTGACCCCAGGCACGGCACTAGTTCCTCCTTGTGTGGTTACCAGGATAACCCCAAACCCGGGGCCCAACCCTGGATTTGTGGCCCCACAGCCAGCTTTGAGATTCTGTGAATCCGGGACTCTTGGATCCGGCATCCGGGGGGTACCTTTCCCTGAGGGGTTTGGTAGTGAAATCCAAGAATCCTCACCTGACTGTGCTTCTTTACATTCCCTGACCTGTGCTGTTTGTATTTGTGAAATTCCTGTGTCTTTGCTATTCTGTCTCCTGGTTTCAATTTATTGCAGTCATTAAAGAGTGTTTTGATTGCATGGGTTGTTTTCCGTATGATGGTTGTGAGGTGCACCTTACAGCAAAAATAGAGGCTGAGCCAGGGACTCAGGTGGCCTGAGTTTCAATTCTCCCCCTGCCAGTTAATGACAGTGTAATGCAGGACAAATTGCTTTTCTGAGCCTGTTTCCTCACCTAGAGGATGGGTTAGTATGCTGGCCTTGTGGAGGAGTGTACGTTGAGATCACGTTTTAAACTCTCCAGCTGAGGTCCTGGCATGGTCTTAATGAGTGGATCCCATTAAATAATCACTCACATAAACACACAGTTGTGTTTTTAATTTTTTCTCCAAATCTGTGCATCAGCAATCTGTGTTGCTGAATGCACCCCTCCTTGCCAGGGTCACACATCTAGTGAGGGCCAGAACCAGATCTGAAGCCTAGACCCTTGAGCTCCAGGACTCATGCTCTTCACCACTGCCTGAAGGTCCCTAAGAAGAACAGCACCCATGTGGTGTCCTTCGAGTCCTTGGTCACACCTCAATTCTTGAGCAGAGCCTCATATTCCTGAGTCCTTGCTTGCCTGGACAATTAAGAAATGTTGGCTTCTGGGTGTGGTGGATCACACCTGCAATCTCAGCGATTTGGGGGGCTGAGGCCGACGATCAGTTGATGTCAGGAGTTTGAGACGAGCATGTCCAACATGGTGAAACGCTATCTCTACTAAAAATATGTAATTTAGCTGGTAATGGTGGCATGCGTCTGTAATCTCTGCTACTGGGGAGGCTGAGGCACGAGAATCGCTTACACCCAGGACACGGGGGTTGCAGTGAGTCACTGCACTCCAGCCTGGGTGACCCAATGAGACCCTGTCTCAAAATATGTATATATTGGCCAGGAGTGGTGGCTCAGGCTTATATTCCCAGCACTTTATAGGCTGGATGAGGAGGATTGCTTGAGCCCAGGAGTTTGAGGCTCCAGTGAGCTATGATCATGCCATTGCACTCTAGTGCCAGGGTAAGACCCTGCCTTAAACAACAACAAAACCAGAGCAGGCAGAATCCTCTGGGGAACACACTTTCCTGTAGGTGATCCCTGAGTCTCCATGAGTTTCTCTTTCCCTCCAGCTGCTCACCTGGCTCACGGGCCCCGCCCAGCTCTGGGCTTTCCCAGCCTGGGGCTCCCCTGGTGGCCGGTTTCTTACCTGAAGGCTGTGTTTTCAGTTTTCCTACATCAGCTGGGGCTGCCCTTCTGCCCGGGATAAAAGCTGCCCCATGGAGCTCAGGCAGCAATCACATCCCAGACAGAGCTGGAAATTGACAGAAAGAGTCCAGGCCGGGACGCAGGCTGAGATCCAGGAGAGGAGACTGAAAAGAACAGAGACTCCAAACAGGACCCAGAGAGACCCGGGTGACAGCCTGAGAGTGGTCCTTCTGCTGACGAAGACCAGCGATCAGGAATGAAAGGAGGTGAGCCCCACATCTGTGTCTGAGACGCTCAGCTCCTGCAGCCCTGCCCTCAGGGGGCGGCCGCTGGATCCCCGCAGCTCCCTTTCTTTCCGTGACACAGGCATGAGCGGGGGCCGCATGGCAGTGCTGGTGCTGGTGGCCGCAGTGCTGACCGTCGCTGGAGCAGTTCCTGTCACCAGGCCCCTCGGGGCCCTCCCGGATGCAAGGGGCTGCCACATAGCCCAGTTCAAGTCCCTGTCCCCACAGGAGCTGCGGGCCTTTAAGAGGGCCAAAGATGCCTTAGTGAGTCTCCCCCTGCCCTCCTGCCACGGGTTAGCCCCCACCCCCACTCCAAGGGTCACCATGCTTTCCCTCCCAGCTTCCTTCACTGGGCTAGCCTCCGCCCTCCCTGCGGTGGGCTATCTCATGCTCCTACTGCAGGGGCTAATTCATGTTTCCCGGCAGTGCAGGGTCCTCTACCATCCTCCCAGCAGTTCACCTCCCCTATCCTGTTGTCGGCCCTCCTCCAATCCCCCCAGCGTGGTCTAACCTCCACCCCTCCTGCCGGGGCTAACCTGTGCCCTCGCTGTCTAGGAAGAGTCCCTTCTGCTGAAGGACGGCAGGTGCCGCTCCCGCCTCTTCCCCAGGACCTGGGACCTGAGGCAGCTGCAGGTGAGGGGGCAGTCAGGCCCACCCCTGCCCCCAGCCCCGTTCCCCGGGCTCTGCAGTGGCCCCTTCACCTTCTCCTTCTCCCTTGTCCCTCTCTCCTCTCCCCACACCGGCTCCCCCTTCCCTCTGCTCCCAC
>PVKP010039042.1:0-20448 GCA_004027715.1 Plecturocebus donacophilus
ATAATTAAATTTGAGATATGACTGAGCAAATTTATCAAAATTTATTAGAAAGACTCTTTAAAAATAATCACATTTTTATTCATGTGTTAAACAAAAATTATGGGAGGCCACTGTTTTCGACTGAGATCCTATACTAGGTCCCAGTAGATCAAACTCAACAGAAATGTAGTCACTTACGCTAAATGCCACATAATCAAACTTAAACTTTAAGAAAATAGACAGGTCCCAGAACAGACCAGATGTTCCTCAAGACAGGAAATTCCAGCCCACCTGAGTCAGTGCAAAAAGAAACTCCCCTCGCTTTAATCCTTACAACAAATTAACCCGCATTAACCCGACGTTAACCAATCAGCATTTTGTCTATTGTTTCATTTAATTGTTCTCATCTTACAAAACCTACTGTTCTTCCATTGTCTGTGGAAGCTCTATCCTATTTTGTAGAATGAAGGCTACCCTGATTCATGGATCACAAATTGAAGCCAATCACATCTATAACTAAATTTGTTCTAATTTTGCCTTTTTAAAAGTTATTGTCAGGCCGGGCGTGGCGGCTCATGCCTGTAATCCCAGCACGTTGGGAGGCTGAGGCAGGTGATTCACAAAGTCAGGGGTTCAAGACCAACCTGGCCAACATGGTGAAACCCTGTCTCTACTAAAACTACAAAAATAGGCTGGGCATGGTGGCCGGCACCTGTAATCCCAGCTGCTCAGGAGGCTGGGGCAGGAGAATCTCTTGAGGCAGAGGTTTCAGTGAGCCAAGGCAGCGCCACTACACTTCAGCCTGGGTGACAAGAGCAACACTACATCTCAAAAAAAAAAAAGTTATTGTCATAGGCCGGGTACAGTGGCTCAAGCCTATGATTCCAGCACTTTGGAAGGCCAAGGCAGGCAGATTGCTTGAGCCCAGGAGTTTGAGACCAGCCTGGGCAATATGGTGAAACACAGCCTCTACAAAAAAATGCAAAAAATAACCGGTGGCGTGCACTTGTAGTCCCAGCTACTCCAGAGGCTGAGGTGGGAGAATCGCTTGAGCCCAGGAGGTCAAGGTTGCAGTGAGCCATGATCACTCCAACCTCAGTAACAGAGCAAGACTCTGTCTCAATTTTAAAAAAACAGACACACCAAAAACAGTTACATTTTTTTTTAATTAAGAAAGCGCAGCTTAACACTTTCTTAGTTTTTGAGGAGGTAAATTGGTTATGTAACACATATTAATGTCTCAAATATTTTATTATCTTTTAAAAATATGTTGTGTAGAATATGGAGTGAATTAAGTTAAAATCCAGGTAAATATTTTCATTACCTTGCAAAGTTTCCAAAGTGCTATGCATTTTTGCGTATAATTATTTACAACTTATTTTTAACACATTATTTCAGCCTATTAGGGATCCAGTGTTACAGCTTAAGATGTTTGACTCCTAAACCTCATGTTGAAATTTGACCCCCAGTGTTGGAGGTGGGCCCAATGGGATGTGTTAGGGTCACAGGAGCAGATCCCTCGTGAAAAGTCTGTTGGCCTCCCAGCAGAGAGGGGATGAACAAGCTCTCTCTCCCAAGAAAGCTAGTTGTTACAAAGAGCCTGGCACCCCCGCCCCTTTCTCTTGCCTCTTTTCTCACTGTGTGATCTCACTACATACTGGCTTCCCTTCGCCTTCTGCCATGTGTGGAAGCAGCCTGAGAAATTCACCAGAAGCTGAGCAGCTGCTGGTGCCATTCTTCCTGTATGGGCTACAGAATCATGAGCCAAATAAACCTCTTTTCTTTATACATTTTTTAATCTCAGGAATTTTTTTATGGCAACACAAATGGGTTAAGATATGCAGTGCAATGGTTCGTGTCAAAAATTACTTTGCCATCTCATGTCACGTTATAGACTTAGGATAAAGGACGTTTAGAAGGCATAAAGATATTTACAAAGCACAACAGTCCCTGTTTTTATTAAAACACATCATTGTTCTATTGAAGTATTTGCTCTGGTTCTGTAAATGACTGCCCCAGCTCACCACTGACCTTCAGGTTTATTCTGTTTTGTCAGCACAGCACAGTTTTGCCAACTCGTAAAACACCAACTTCTCATTTAAAAAAATCAGATTTCGGGTTCCTTATAAAAGGAAATCAGAGAAGACCTGGTCACCCTTCTAGGTTAGAACTATCCCCTTTCAGTGAGCCAGGCTCTGTCCGGAGACATACCGTTCACTCTGAGCTCCATTTACTCCTTACCTCTTGTTGAAGGCTTTTACCTGCCATGATTTTTAGCAACTCTGCTGCCTTTGCCTACAGGAGAAAATTAGGCATTTAATCAACATTTCAGTAGCAGATCAGACACAGTTAGAATTAGGGCATTTGAAACACATCGAATTGCTCATTTACAAGTGATCAGTGGTGGCCACAGGACTGGCTCTCTCTGATTTGCCTTACTTATCTTACTAAATAGGGAAGCCATATTTATCTTCCCTCTACTTCTGGCTGTTGGAATGTTTCCATCTTCCAGCATATGGCACACTTAGTTCTTTAGGTTCTTGCTCCCAGCAAAAGAGAAATTCCCCAAACTTAACTTTATCCTGGGAAATGTGCATCTAAACCTTTAATTCAGAACAGATTATCAGTAATCCTAGCATAGTCAGACCTAAGCAGGCAATATTTAGAGACAGACGAACCTTGAAATAATAGCAACTGGCTATTGTATCTCTACTAAGAACTCTGCCTCAAGGGGAGACATGGTTTTCTCCTATAAATCTCACCCTTAGGGATTGACAATTTGTCTTAGGCCAGGGTGATATTAGTTTAGCACTCACGATAAGTGTTTCTGGAAATTTAGAATGATAACAGAAATTTATATTCTTAGGAACAAATATAACTATTTTCTTCCTGCTATGTTCTGTGTGTCACTGTTGCTGGTGGATAAAGACGGGACAGAAAGAAAGAGGTTGAAAGAGAGCAATTTCTCCCTCCAAGCTTCGATACTCTCTTTATTTGCAATGCATATGGACACATGAATACTTTCTTTCACTACTGGACTTAACAGACTGACACATGAGGGGACAGGGGCCACAGTCCCTGTAAGGCAACACAAGAGATGGTTCGAGGTGAGGCAGAGGATGCGTGATGTTCCTGACCTGGCTCTGAGCTCTGCCGGCTGAGTGACCATGGATGAATGGCTGATCCACCATAACTCCCGTCTTTAAAATGAGATTTTAGAATGGGTTGTGTTGTAGATTAGTACATCCAATATGAAAAACATTATGGAGGTTCCTCAAAGTCTTAAAACTAGAACCAGTAACTGGGCGCGGTGGCTCATGCCTGTAATCCCAGCACTTTGGGAGGCCGAGGTGGGTGGATCACGAGGTCAGGAGTTCAAGACCAGCCTGGCCAAGACGGTAAAACACCATCTCTACTAAAAATACAAAAATTAGCTGGGCGCGGTGGCGGGTGCCTGTAGTCCCAGCTACTTGGGAGACTGAGGCAGGACAATTGCTTGAACCCAGAAAGCAGAGGTTGCAGTGAGTCAAGATTGCACCACTGCACTCTAGCCTGGGCAACAGTGCAAGAAGACTCTGTCTCAAAAAAAAAAAAAAAATTAGAACCAGCATGTGACCCAGCAGTCTCACTACTGGGCATATATGTAAAGAAAATGAATTAAGTATGTCAAAGAGATATCTTCACTTCTACATTTACTGCAGTGTTACTCACAATAGCCCAGATATGCAATCAACCTAAGTGTTCAACAATGGATTCATGGATCCATGTGGTATATATACAGAATGGAATACTATTGAGCCAAAAACAGATTGAAATCTTGTTATTTTCAACAACATGGATGAACCCAGAGGACATTAGTTTAAGTGAAATAAGTTAGGCACAGAAAGAGAAATGTTACATGATCTCACTTATATGTAGAATCTAAAAAGTTGATGCTTTTTAGAAGGATAAAGTAAAACGGTGGTTACCAGAGACTGGGATGTTGGGGGCAATGGGAAGATATTGGTTGAAAGATATATAATTACACTTAGATACTTAAATGTCCAGAAAAGGCAAATATATATGTGTGTGTGTATATATATATATACAAAAAGAAGAAGATAAGGAGTCACCGGGGGCTGAGAAATGGTGAGGAGAGGATAGATGGGAGAAGAGAGAAAAGAGGAAAGACTATTAATGGTCATGGGGTTTCTTATTTGGGTGATGAAAATGTCCTAAAATTGACTGTGGTGATGGCTGCACAATCCATGAATATACTAAAAGCCACTGGATTGTATACTTTAAATGGGTGAATTGTATGATATGTGAATTATATCTCAATAAAGCTGTTTTAAAAAAATGGTCATGGTGAGGAGTGACGCCTATGAAACCATTAACATAGTGCCATATACGGTAACAACTCAGTAATATTTAGTTATTTGGATTCTTAAGCCATCTCCAAGACACCTCACCACTAGTCTCCGGAGAACCACAAGTGAAAATATGTGGAATCTTCCACTCGCTCCAGTTTCTACTCTGGCAGTTGTGTGGTCTATACAATATACTTTCGTCTTTCAGACCTGGAAGTGGAAGGAGGCTGCACACATCTGAAAGAAAATCGTCCAATTAAAATCATTATCTTTGTGACATAGAGATATGGAAAATGGATGTAAATGCATTCAACTTTTAAAAGTTGAATGATAAATTCTGCTGAAATATAATGTCATTCACTATGTGGGCAAATAGCATCTATAAAACATTAGGTAGAGGGATGTATATGTCTATCAGGATATTCTAGAATGACTTTTTAAAGGTTATGCCATGAAAATGACACCAGGTGTTAGGAACAGATCAAACTGTGTCAAGCAGTTTGGGGAGCTTAACAGAAGCACCAAATGACAACTCTGGAAGAAACATCCACAACTCTTTCCATTTTTCATCATGCCTCTAAATTACAGGATGTCATTTGATGGTATATTTCAGTGGTCCGTTGTTGGTCTACTTGGTGGCCTATTTCATTATAAAATATATCCTATACGACTCGTAAACCGCTGGACTACAGAGTCAGAATAATTTCTAAATTTTGCTGGCTGACCGCTAGACTCACAGTCTGTAAATAGTCTGACTTTATATCACGCCTATATATGTTGTCAGGTTAGGGTCAAGTAGATTATTAGAAAATAATACAGTATTTGTTTTAATCAAGCATTATGATTTTTATCTTTTTGCAAGTTTAGAGTAACTTTTTCTTGGACAAATGCTTCTCTTGACCCTGACACTCTCTGAAGATTTGTTTTGTGTGCCAAATTGTATTACTGTTCCCAATTACTTCCTGTCCTCCAAACAAGAGGGTTATGCATCCCTGACACAGTAGAGTCAGGATTGATCATGTGACTTGCTGTAGCCCAAGGAATGTGAAGCGAAATGCTGAGAGCCACTGCTGCGCAAAAGCCCCCATTCTGCCCATAATGGTCAGAAAGCACATCAACCATAAATTAGGCTGTTCTGTTCATGGCCTGTCTCTCTTCCAGCAAATATTATGGTGATATGCAGAATAATGCTAGCAATCTTAAAGGTCTGGTCATTTTCGTTTCTCATTTTCAGAGCTTTGTACACTTTTGACCCATATTGCTTTTAAAACTTTGCCACTTATGATATATTTACAGCAATCCATAGGAAAAAAATTTTTAAATACTATAAAGGCAATTATCTAAGAGCTATAATTTTTAAATTAAAAGATTTTAAAACACTAAAAGGAATGGGAGGAAAGTGTTCTCTACCAATTTGTTAAACGATACAAAAGAAATCAGACTGGAGAAAAACGACTAATAACCAATACAGCATCCTCTTTCCTATTTTAATATTCTACATATTAGATTTCATGATGACCAGGTATTTGAGAGTATATTTATTGTCATAAGTTAGGTATAAATGTATATATAACATACTGACATATTAAATGCTTTTGTGTGATTTTATATCCTATCTATATTTAGTTTTTGTGAATTATATGTAGTTCACAAAATGATATGTTATGCGTATGACATATATCATGCATATATATTTAGAAAAAAGTTATGTGAATTAAAATATATGTGTCCATCTCCTAGCTTAAGAAATTGAACATTATCAATATTTCTTAGTCCCCAAGGTAAACACTATCCTAAATCTTGTGTTAATCATTCCTTTATTTTTTAATTTGTGATTCTTTGAATGTGCTGTTTTGTTTTTCCTCTTTTTAAAGACTTCATATACTTGGAACATACATGTTAACTCTGTGATTTTTTTTAACTATTATTGTTCAACTTGAGTTTTAGAGATTCAGGCATGCTGACACATGTAATTAATGTCCTTAATATGCATCTGCCACATTTTATTTATCCATTTTATGGTTTTAGGCATTTTAGTTGTTTATTTTTCCTTTTTTTGCTTTCATAAAAATGTTTCTATGAATATTTTAGTTTATAACATCTTGTTCCAGTGACTTTCGGATTCTTCCCATTCACAACTTATTTAACTGAGTTTACTGGTTTGAGTAGAGAACTTCAGGAAAAAACCAGTGTGACCTGTTTTAGCAGACGGGATTGTGATTGCATTGAACTGATGCATACATACAGTCAGGTCAGCTGTGCACGTAGACATAGCCTTTTTTCAGTGATACTTATGACCAGCACCAGCACATTATTACTGGGAAATTCTTTAGAGACCATGAGTCCAATATCCTTTTCTTGAATACTGTGCCAAAGCATTTTCAAAAATAACTGTCACGTTAACGTAGTTTCCTATGAGAAACAAGTGAATTAAAGAGTTAAAAATTCATCCTGTTATAGGCTAGCTTGTTTCCTTGCTGCATTAATTCTTTTCCTGCAGTGATGTTACATGAGCACTGAGAGGCAGAAACGGAGATGAGGGTTGAGAATTTGCAGTTCTTTTCTTCCCAATTAACTTATAAATTTAGAATGACCTAAATTTAACGACAACAGCTGCAAACTCTAATCTGAGTACTATATTATAATTTCAACCACTGAATGAAACTAGACATATTATGTCAATGTAACAGCAACATTTTCAGAGAAGGGTGAGGGATATGGACTATTTTAAAAACTAAAGTAAAATAGCAGGCAAAAGCAAACACCAATCTGCTGACAACAGGTAAAGACAAACTTTATTTCTGTAAAAAGAAACTTAGGGGAGAAAAGCTTAGGGCAAACCACCAGCTGATATAGTTTGGATGTTTGTTCCTTCCAAATGTGATCCCCCATGTTGGAGGTGGGACCTGGTAGGAGGTGTTTGGGTCATGGGGGTGGATCCCCCATGAATGACCCTCCTCATGGTAATGAGTAAGTTTTCCATGCATTAGCTCAAACAAAAGCTGGTTGTTCAAAGGAGTCTAGGCCGGGCGCAGGGGCTCATGCCTGTAATCTCAGCACTTTGAGAAGCTGAGGCTGGTGGATCACCTGAGCTCAGGAGTTCAAGTCCACCCTGGGCAACATGGTGAAACCCCATCTCTACTAAAACACAAAAAATTAGCCGGGTGCGGTGGCACACACCTGTAGTCCCAGCTACTCGGGAGGCTGAGGCACAAGAATTGCTTGAGCCCTGGAGGCAGAGGCTGCAGTGAGCTGAGATCGCATGACTACACTCCAGCTTGGGTGACAGAGTGAGACTCTGTCATAAACAAACAAACAAACAAAGGAGTCTGGCATCTCTCTTGCTCCCTCTCTCTCTCACCATGTGATACACCACTTCTCACTTTGCCTTCTGCAATGATTGTGCTTCCTGAGGCCTCAGCAAAAGCAGATACTGTCATTACACTTTTTGTACATCCTGCAGAACTGTAAACCAAATAAACCTCCTTTCTTTATAAATTATCCAGTCTGATTTTTTTTTATAGCAACAAAAAATGCACTAACACACCAGCAGTCATGGTGTTCTTGTTCTCAAAGCCAAGACAGGCAGATCACCTGAGGTGAGGAGTTTGAGACCAGCCTGGCCAACGTGGCAAAACCCTGTCTCTACTAAAAATACAAAAATTAGCCGGGCATGGTAATGGGTGCCTGTAATCCCAGCTACTTGGGAGTCTGAGGCAGGGAGTATTGCTTGAACCTGGGAGGCGGAGGTTGCCCTGAGACAAGATTGTGCCACAGCACTACAGCCTGGGTGACATAGCGAGACTCTGTCTCAAAACAACTAAAAAAAAAAAAGGATTTATCATAAAAATCACAAAATTTAATTTATAAATATGACCTCTTTGTGCAGGGACCTCACAGTCCCCATGTCTAGTTAGAGAATCCCCAGCTTTGAACTCACTAAAATAGGACAACCTCAGTTTCAGGTAGCTGGAAGGGAAGCCCCCACATTACAGTTCTGACTTCATCGTTCTTTGTGACTAATCCCAGGTATACCTTGTATAGAATCTGTTACAAGGTGAGATAAGTGAGGAACTCCCTAAGGAACACAATTAAATGGGAAAACACAAAACTTAGCAATCAAAATATATTAAAATTTAGGCAACAGGATCAGACCCTGCACTTTTACAGCTCATCTTGTTCATCTCACCTTAATTCCTGTTAATTTCTGTCTCAATTAGTTTCCAGCAGGACAAAAATTCGTTGGACTTGGTATGAAGATTCAATCCATACCTTGCAGAAATATTTGGTCTAAGAAGGATATTTCATTGAGGAAGAAGTCATTTATTAAGTTTAATTCTCCCATCCTGTCTTCAAGGCAACAAATACAGTCTGAGACCCTCCCTGAGCAGTTTTATTTGTCACTTTCCAATTATTTTATCACAACACAGTCAATCACATTCTGTTGTAAGATTTTACTACAAATAATGACTTACTCTTGCTGTCATGATTACGATGATTATATAATTTTCTTCATTCCAATTGGGACATTTTTCTTTGAAAGGCGTGTTATTGAAATTATGCCAGGACTAATGGGACTGACTTGGACTAAGCAGTATTGCTTTTGGTATGTGCTATTATATTTTGATCACGTTCCTGTCCCATGGATGATTTTAACAGCATGAGAGTGGTCACTTTTAAAAAGCAGCATTTCATACATATTGCATCCAATTTTTTATTTACATGTCCCTTTGACTATGAAAACTTCTTTTCTTAGTCTGTGCTTCTGTCATTGTGATGTTTCCATCAGACAGCATGCTGCACGGCCATGCACTGTGCACAGAGTTTTGTATTTGTGCCATCCTTTTATATTTGTTTATTCAGATGGCGTCTCTCTCTCGTTGCCTAAGCTGGAGTACAGTGGTGCGATCTTGGCTAGCTGCCACCTCCACCTCCACCTCCCAGGTGGTTCAAGTGATTCTCCTGCCTCAGTCTCCCGAGTAGCTGGGATTACAGGCGCCCACCATCGTGCCTGGCTAGTTTTTGTATTTTTAGTAGACACGAGGTTTCACCACGTTGGCCAGGCTGGTCTCAAATTCCTGATCTTAGGTGATCTGCCCATCTTGGCCTCCCAAAGTGCTGGGATTACAGGCGTGAGCCACTGTGCCCGGCCTTATGCCACTCCTTGACATTCATGTTTATGACATCTTTGACTTACTCAATAACATGTCTTGTAGCATAGTGCTGGAAATGCTAAATTGTGTTCAGAATTTCCACATCCTTCTTAAGTGAGACTTTGCCAAGCCAGTAAACCTATGATAATACAGTAATGAAATCTTATCCCAGTATCTCATTTCTAGTGCCATGGTAGTAACATTTTATCTTGTCATCTTCAGAGGGGCTTACCCTCACTGATTCTGTCAGTAGTAATGGACACATTTAATTCATTCAGCAGGAAGTTCTGTCTTTTTTTTTTTCGGGTCAGAGAGCATCTTTATTGTGGAGGAGGGCCTGGCCCCCAAAGTCCTGACACCGAAGACAGACACGAGACGGGTAGCTGCGGCCAATGAGCTGTGTGGACGAAGGGGTCCAGGAGCCATGGGGTCAGACTCTGCCCCTCCCTGCAGGGGCTGCTGCGGTGGGCTCAGGCATGCAGGAAGCGGCTGAAGGCGTTGTAGGCCGACTCCAGGTCAAACGGCGTCTGACGCCCCTGCGAGTCATCCAGCTCGTCGGATGCCGACATGCCGCTCAGGGTCTGCAGCCCCTGGCCGACCGTCTGGCGGCCCTCGAAGTCGGGCAGCAGGTGGCTCATGCGGTGCACGGTCTCCATCGGCTCCCGCAGGCCGGCTGGATCTCATCCAGGGCGCGGATCTCCAGGCGCAGCTTGTCGGTGACCGGACGAAGAGCGCGACCACGTCGGGGTTGCCGCGGTGGAGACTGCCCTTGTCGTCCTTGATGGTGACGGGCAGTGCCGTCGGAATCTGCGGCAGAACTCGTCAACAGAGCTGACTTCCGCGCCCGGACCCTGCCTGAAGGCCGCTCTGCGCTGGCCCGGGAGCCGGGAGAGGCTGCAGTGTCCTCGCGGGGGCAGACGCGGTCGGCGGTGCAGGCTTCTCCGGGCCTGCGTGCCTCCCACCGCCGCAAACAGCTGTGCGCGTGTCGTCCTTCCCCCGCCCCCGGGCGTTCGTGTACGACTTCACTTCCTCACACAGCTCCGGCTTGTGCCCAGGGCTCCTATGCCCGGAGGGGCTGGGATCCCACGAAACAGCCTCCAGGCTCCGGAGCGGCGACAGCAGTGAACCCGGGCGGCTCGCGGTCGGGAAGATGGCGCCGGGGGCGGGGCGCTCTCCATCCGGGAAGTTCTGTCTTAAGGCGCGTTCTCTTCCGCCATGCAGAGTGAGCACAAGCTTCCGCGAAACGGGTGACTAGCAGCACTTCAGATATTCGGAAAGTAGTTGTCATCCCTCTCTTGCTCTTTCTCTGTGTGTGTGTGCGAGACACACACATGTATTTAATATGTTTATATGACAACATATATATTTAACATTTTTCAGTTCTTTTCTCAATGTTCTTGATTAATAATGAGGGGCAGTGGAAATCATCTACAGACATATACAAAGTTTACTAACTGTATCCAAATTTACAGTTGTTTTAATCATTTGAAATCTGAGTTTCAACATTTTTTAAAAGCAATACATGAGGCCGGGCGCGGTGGCTCACGCCTGTAATCCCAGCACTTGGGGAGGCCGAGGCGGGCAGATCACGAGGTCAAGAGATCAAGACCATCCTGGCCAACATGGTGAAACCCCGTCTCTACTAAAAATACAAAAATTAGCTGGGTGTGGTGGCGTGCGCCTGGAGACTGAGGCAGGAGAATCGCTTGAACCCGAAGGCGGAGGCTGCAGTGAGCCGAGATCGTGCCACTGCACTCCAGCCTGGCGCCTGGCAATAGAGTGAGACTCTGTCTCAAAAAAAAAAAAGCAGTAAATGAAAGGCTTCAGAGTGCAAAATTTTAAATATGATATTAAATTGAAAACCTCAAAGTCTCTGCAGTGGTTTTAAATGTGATGCAGGTTTCTACTCTAAAAACATGAAATCTAGATTTATTAAAGTTTTACTAGAATATGGCTTTAGTTGTTAATTTAAAAATCTAAATAAAATACAACTAGTTTTTATGACAATTCCAAAGAGAAAAAACCCACAGTGGATTGTGTAGGAGTTAAAGGCTGAATCTTCGTTTCCTTCTGTCTGAATTTGTACCAGTGATTGACAACCGCAAAGTAGAAAAAGATTAATGCAGAATATGTCAGTATAGGAGATAAATTCTACACTTCATAAAACATGTTTTCACAAAGATTAAAAAAAGAACATTATCAAGAGAACACAACCCCAGGTAATAAATGTTAATATTTACATCAATATATAATATACCATAAATATTAATATTTAAATGGCAGTGGAGATAATCTAAGGAAAAACTGTCAATTTGACTGGGCTACAGGGTGGCTCAGATATGTGGTCAAATGTTATTCTGTGTCTGTGAGGGTGTTTTTGAATGAGATTAACGTTTGAATCTCTAGCTAGTAAAGCCTACTGCACCCCCCACTGTGGATGGTCCTCATCCCCTCGGTGGGAGGCCAGAGTGGAACAAAAGGGCTGCCCCTCCCCTGAGTGAGGGGAGCTCCCTTTGCCTGACTGTGGAGCTGGGACATTGGCCTGTTCCTGCTTCTTAAATGAATTAAAACACTGGCTCTTCTTGAGCATGAAGGCTGCAAGTTTTTGGACTATACCTGCCTCGGCTGGGTCTCCAACTTGCTGACTCCAAATTTCCATACTAGTCAGCTTCTGTACTTATCTGAGCCAATTATCAACTCTTTAGACAGTCCCCAACTTACAATGGCTTGAAATGATTTTTCAGCTGATGATGGTGTGGGCTGTTTAGTTTTTATTTACTAAACTGACAATGACGTTGGCTAAAATAATAAAGATTGCATTTTGCTTTTTACTTTCAACATAGTAGTTAATAAATTACATTAAATATTCAACACTTCATTATAAAATAGGCTTTGTGTTAGATGATTTGGCCCAACTGTAGGCTAAATGTGTATGCTAATGTAAGTGTTCTGAGCACGTTTGAGGTATGCTAAGCTATGAGGCCCAGTAGATTAGATGTATTAAGTACATTTTCAAATTGTCAGAGACATGCGAACCAGAGCAACTCCATCTTAAATAGGAGCTGGGTAAAATGAGGCTGAAACCTACTGGGCTGCATTCCCAGATGGTTAAGGCATCCTAAGTCATGGGATAAGACAGGAGGTCAGCACAAAATACAGGTCTTAAAGACCTTGCTGATGAAATAGGTTGCAGTAAAGGAGCCAGCCAAAACCCACCAAAACTAAAGTGGTGACGAGTGTGACTCTGGTCATCTTCACTGCTACACTCCCACCAGCGCCATGACAGTTTGCAAATGCCATGGCAAAGCCAGGAAGTTACCCCATATGATCTAAAAGGGGAGGTGTGAATAATCCACTCCTTGTTTAGCATATCATCAAGAAATATCCATTAAAATGGGCAACCAGCAGCCCTCAGGGCTGCTGTGTCTACGGAGTAGCCATTCTTTTATTCTTTTACTTTTTAATAAACTGACTTTCCCTTTGCACTGCAGACTTGCCCTGAATTCTTTCTTACTCGAGATCCAAGAACCCTGTCTTGGGGTCTGGATCTGGACCTCTTTCCTGTAACAAACTTATGGTGGGTTTATGGGGACATAACCCTGTTGTAAGTTGAGGAGCATCTGTGTATGTGTGTGTGTGTGTGTGTGTGTGTGTGTCTGTCTGTGTGTGCATGTGTCTGTGTGAGTGTGTGTCTGTATAGACAGAGAGAGAGAGAGATAGTACTCTAGAGAAACCTTACTAATAATATATGTAGAACAAACAAACTAAACAAAACCATTTCTATATTATGTCACACCTACCGTACTGCTTTCCACTCTGGTACTATTGTTGAATAAATGAACAAATGCCACACAGTAACAAAATGATACTTTTTCCATGTTTACAACCAATTCAATCAGAAAAGCTATCTTAATGGAAACTATGGTCCACCTTATAAAAGCATATGTTATTTTTTTACTTTGCAGAGTAGCTACTGTCAATTCTGTTTTAAACATTAATCTAAAAATTGACACCCACACTAGTTGTAGTTTATGCATTGTATTTGGTCAATGAATAAAAGGATATAATTTTTACTAATTTTAAAAATCACTTGGCCCAGCCCAGTGGCTCACAGCTGTAATCCCAGCACATTGGGAGGTCAAGGGAAGAGGATCATTTAAGCCGAGGAGTTCAGAATCCACCTGGACAACATAGCTAAACCCATTTCTACAAAAATATTTAAAAATTTGCCAGGTATAGTGGCATGCCTATGGTCCCAGCTACTAGGGAGGCTGAGGTGGGAGGATCAGCTGAGCCTGGGAGGTAGAGGCTGCAGTGAGCTCTGATCACACCACTACACTCAGCTTTGGCAGCAGAGTGAGACCTCACCTGTCAAAAAAACAAATTTATTTATATGAACTTAGTTCCTTTAACATGAAATAATGTCCCCGTATGTGCATACTCCATTGATTTGTAGGAAAAATTGATGCAAGGATGAGGGATAAATAAAGGAAGAATATCTCCAGTATCTCTCAATCTTTTTTTTTTTTTTTGAGATTGTGTCTCCTTCTGTCGCCCAGGCTGGAGTGCAGTGGCACAATCTTGGCTCACTACAACCTCTGCCTCCTGGGTTCAAGCAATTCTCCCTGCCTCAGCCTCCCGAGTAGGTGGGATTACAGGTGCCCACCACCGCGTCCAGCTAATTTTTTTTGCATTTTTTAGTAGAGACAGGGTTTCACCATGTTGGCCAGGCTGGTCTTGAACTCCTGACCCCAGGTGATCCACACGCCTAGGCCTCCCAAAGTGTTGGGCTTACATGCGTGAGCCGCCATGCCTGGCCCAGTATCTCTCAATGTTGATTTTGGGGTTAGAGACTTCTTGGCCCCGACTTTGTGTCCACATTCACTAGTTATCTCCATGCCTGCTCTGGAGTAGTGAGGCTAGGGAGGCCTCCAGCTGCCGGCTCACCCGGAGGCACTCACAGTGGGAGGGAGCGGACTCTGCCCTTGGGTGGTTTTAGGTCCACATCCCTGGAGTGCCAGGAATTGGCAACTACTCTGTGATGTACGTTGAGTTTTCTCCACTCTAACCCATGACTTTGATATCTTGTCAGTTCACTCACAAATGATATGTTGACAGTATTTGTGTTAGAACAGTACCTCCTAAAATGGCATTTTACATGTAGCTGCTTTGTGCATTTAGCTTTTGTAATACAAAACTATTATCCTTAAAAAATGTCATTTAAGTGCAAGCTTTAAAAAGACTTTCAGAAATAGTTACCAATTTAGGGATACACCTGGGATCTGACATTATTCTTTTTAATCAAAATTTTAGCCCCATGGAAAAAAGTAGCAGTAGACACTTTAGATGACAGTGTCACAAATCATATCCTTTTATGTTTGGATAGATTTTAACTTCTAAAATCGTCTCTTACCTCATTCTCTTACTTTTAAGGAAGAAAGTTTCATTTTACCTTGGCACGTCATGACTGCTGACATGATTTCCAAGATGCCGTCAAATAGAATCATCTTGAAGAAGGAAGAAGGGGAAGGAAGTGAAGGGAGAAAAACCAGATGATCAGAGGCTCTGGTAAACATTTGGTAGAAATCACTGTCTCCCTTAGTCCTCAGAAAACTCCACAAACCAGGTATTGTGCATCTTGCAAAAGCAGAAACACAAAGCAGAAAGGCCAAGCAACTTGCCACTGATTTCACCACTGAGGGCAGAGCTCAGCCTCAGAATTCAGCCTGGTTCTAAGATTCCCTGTTCTAACCATGGCATGCGGCTGCCCGCCCTGCAGAACATGCTAGCATACTGTGCGGAGGCAAAGACAATATTTTATTGAAATGTCAGGGGTTTATATTATTGGCATATTAGAGATGACCTTCTTTGTGACTCCAATTATGCTTCAAATTATTTTAAAAATGCACAATAGGCTGGGGATGGTGGCTCACACCTGTAATACCAGCACTTTGGGAGGCTGAGGTGGAAGGATCACTTGAGGCCAGGAATTCGAAACCAGCCTGGGCAACACAGACAGACTGTCTCTACCAAACAAAACAAAAGTGCACGACACTTCCACATGCATATTTCACATCTGACAGAAACTGTAAGAAACGAGAATCTGGAACACCTTCACCTAAGACTGTGCAGCCCCTGGTTACACAGATGTGACTGAATATTTCTGTGGGTCTCTCAGCTTGCTGGTTCTCATTTCCATTCTGATTTTTGCATCATTCCACTTTCATGCGTTCTAGTTTGCACTATGTATGTTGCAACCATTTGGAAAAATGAACAAAAAGAAGTATTTTTGCAGCTAATTAATTTATAAAGTTTTTATTTTGAATTCACCTCATTTCAATGGAGAAATGAGTATAAGATACAAAATAGAGTCATGAATAAAATAAAATGTGTATAATTGCTATTTCTATATGAACACAAATGCATGGATATGTGGTTCTATTGCTTAGCCTGAGTAATACTTTTATTTCTGAGAGTCCTTGCAGTCAAAAAAAAGTTGAAACATGATCAATTACAAGGCACTCAAGGTCAATAATAGGTTTTAGAAAAAGCAATGGACATGGATGCTGCATGGTAAAGTTGCTGTAGAGATTAGATATCAGCCCCAAATTTCTTTTCTTTTTTACAAGGATGACGATGATGTTGATGTTAATAATGATTCTTGACATTTACTGAGTGTTAATATTATTAGGTCTGCACTATTGTAGCACTTTCTATGCATTAACTCCTCTCATCTTCACAGAAGCCCTAGGAGGTAATGCATTAGTAATATTTGCATTTTACAGAGGCAGGAAGACAGAACTGCCAAGATCACAAGGTATATTAGTTTGCAAGAGACATCATAATAAAGTGCCGCAGACTGGGTGACTTAAACAATGGACATTTTTGTTTGACAATTCTGGAGGACAGAAGTCTAAAACTAAGGCGGCAGCAGGGTTGGTTGCCTCCTTCTGAGGGCTATGAAGGAAGCATCTATTCCAGGCCTCTTTCCTGGTTTTGTAGACAGCTGTCTTCTCCCTTTGTCTCCTCACATCATCTTCCCTCTATGTGTGTCTGTCTCCAAATTTCCCTTTTTTTTAAGGACATCAGTCACATTGGATTAGGGTCTCTCCCAACAACCTCATTTTAACTCCTTGTAAAGACCCTATGTCCAAATAAGGGCTGGGTTCTGCAGTACTCAGTGTTTAAAAATTTAACATATGGGCTGGACATTGTGGCTCACACCCGTAATCCTAGCACTTTGGGAGGCCAAGGCGGGTGGATCACCTGAGGCCAGGAGTTCAAGACTAGCCTGGCTAACATGGCAAAAACCCAACTCTACTAATAATACAAAAATTAGCTGGACGTGGTGGTGGGCGCCTGTAATCCCAGCTACAAGGGAGGCTGAGGCAGAGAATCGCTTGAACCCAGGAGGCAGAGGTTGCAGTGAGCCCAGATCACACCACTGCACTCCAGCCTGGGCAACAGAGCGAGACTCCGTCTCAAAAAAACTAACTAAAAATAAATAAATAATAAAATAAAACAAAAAATCAACATTTGAATTCTGGGAGATGCACAGTTCAACCTGTAACACACAGCCAGGAGGTTTGCACCCAGGCTCAGGGCTACTCAGCGTGTGGCCTGTGACTTGCAACCTCAAGCACCACCCTGGGTTTCCCTCAGTTCCTCGAAGACTTTTTTCTCAGTAAGTTTTCAGGAAGGTAAATTAATGTAGGTAATTCATTCAAAGTAAAAATGTTGCTCCATTAATGACACAAATGCCTTTGTCTTATTTTTATTGGATTATTTTCTTCTTTCCCTTTATTTGTCCTCCCTGGACAGTCAGTCCTGTTGGGTGGTATAAAAAGGGCGAGTGTGATCTCAGCGCTCTTAGGGAGAGGGTCAACACCCTGACGTGTCAGTCACACAGGTTCTCACGGGAGCCATCAGCTTCCTTCGGCTCCACGGGGGCTGCTGCGGGGGGACGCTGCCCTGCTGAGCTGTCATTTAAACTTGTTCTGAAGATTAACGAAGCCCATCACTTGCAGATACTAATCCCCCATCAGGAACATAGTAAAATATTTACTTGAACAAATTAAAATACTCTATTCAATTAGAATTCAGAATAAATTAAAATACTATCAAAGTGTATTTTATGTAAATATTTTCTCTTTTGTTCTGGATTTTAATATTCTTGAATTTTTATTTGCAGAACATTTAAGGAAGTTTCTGTTTTAACCCAGCCTTGGAGGGTTTTCATGACCAGGAATAGCTCACTGGATGATCATTTCTACCTTTTGAAATAACTACTTCTTATTTGAAGATTGTTTTTAAATGAAGAAAGGGAATAATTACTAAATAATTGAAAACTATTTGATAGCAGATTTGTTGGATAAGAACTATTTAGGGAGGTTAAACAAATGCACTTCAAATTTTCAGTTATCATAGGTCATGACTAAGCTGACTTGCTCCTTTAATTACAGGGCTTCAGATTGAAGTCCAGTAACTATGACTTTGACAAGAACTTAGGGACCACAGCACGTAGGATTCATACCTACAGGCTTCCCTGTGAAACCTTTTCCAATCTTTACACTATGCTTCAGCATCCTGTACCTCCTACTTAAAATAAAGAACACTTAACCGAGAAAATATGATACTGCAAGATGAGTGTCACTAGATGATAGCATCATGCTGCCATTGTAACCCTGTCTTCATAGTTAAACGCTGACATACTATTTCCTTCTTCGTAACATAAAGAGATACCAAATTCTCGTTCAATACCTAACAGCATGCAGCATTTATATCAACTTTGACTAGGCAGTCTTCCTCAAGTGAGTCCTGGCACACACACACACACACACACACACACACTGAAAGCATATAAAATATAGATATAAAAATGTCTCAACAAAGATTACCAAAGAATATTGAAACTGCATAGGGCATGTTCAGAAAATTCAGAGCCAATTGAGCAGCAATAAACACTGAAACCCCGTCAGGAGCACCATTTCCAAAACCCTCAAAATAAAGCAGTCAAACTGCAGTGAGAAGCCCTAGAGTGTGTTCTTGGCCAAAATCTAAGAATTCAGCCAAGGTCAAAACCAGAAGTGTGTGTCGGAGTTCACCAGTTCTGTGATAATAATTTTTCCAGGACTCATTTTCCTTATCCGTATGATGAGGGGTTAGCCTGGATAAATGATAGGGCCTAACCAATGTCCTGTCTCTGTAAGGGCAGCAATGTTGTGGAAGAATTTCTGAACTTTAAATAACTGTCTTGGAACTGCATCCTCAGAGTCATGAAGCAGCACGTCGTTTATCCTCGTGTGTCTGGGCACAGATGCTAGTGTTACATCCATCCATCACTACTCATCAACGTGAGTCCAAGTTATCAATCAGTTCTCTATTTAGAGATAAAATATGACAGGATAGATCCTCTATGTGTGTTTATTTCCCAATTCCTTCATAACTGGCATTCCATTTTCTCATCAGAATCGGTGCCCTCCATTTCTTCTTAAAGGACGCTATTTTGACACAAATGGAAATTATTTTTGCCTTCTGTGAGAAAGGGGATTTTTTTCTCTACTTTCTTGGAGGCCAATTTCCAAATCATGAATGACGGACTCACCATTTATAGTAGTGTCAGTGTTTTCTTGATGGGGTCTTTATTTTTACCCTCCCGGAGACTTGGGAATGAGCTCATTCCTATCTAATGTGAAAACTCAAGGTTATTTTCTTTTTACGCAAAATAATCTTTTTTCTTAGAAATCACATAAATGGGCCGGGCATGGTGGCTCATGGCTGTAATCCCAGCACTTTGGGAGACCGAGGCAGGTGGATCACAAGGTCAAGAGATCAAGGTCATCCTGGCCAATATGGTGAAACCCTGTCTCTACTAAAAATATAAAAATTAGCTGGGCGTGGTGGTGGGTGCCTGTAGTCCCAGCTACTTGGGAGGCTGAGGCAGGAGAATCCCTTGAACCCGGGAGGCAGAGGCTGAAGTGAGCCGAGATCACACCACTGCACTCCAGCCTGGCCACAGAGCAAGGTCCGTCTCAAAAATAATAATAATAATAAAAAAAGAAATCACAGATGGATTATACAAGACATTTTATAGCACTATTATAAAATCTAAGAAAAACTTGCAATATTGCAAAATTGCTGTCATATGGCAAATGAACTGAAACATGGGGTTTTGTATGACATTTAGTAAATTTTATTATTTATACTGTACAATCCCATTAAATAATGGAATTAAACTAGTTTAACATACTAAATTGTATGTTCTTTTGACTACTCTTTACAGGGTGGACAAAAACTCAATTAAGAATAACACTTTTTGAGGCCAGACAAGCTCCAGTGAGTCAGAGCAAACACATTCTGAAGTGTCCACTCCACCACGCCACAGAAACTGTCTCAACATTTTGCCATTCTTAAAATAAGTCTCCCAAGTCTGTTCGTGATTCAACAGTGGTGAACATCAACTATCTACTTTTCTATTTTGCAGGTTACTTACAATTTCTTAAGCTGTTTCTTCCCTCCATCTCTAATATTCTTTCATTCTTTGAAGATAAGCTATGAACAATTAGGGAAACATAATATAATTGTCTGTGCCCTTGCTTGGGTGTTTCAAATATTAGTTTGCTGTAAAAGTCTGTGACTTAGGGGGATTTTTCACACACACACACACACACACACACACCCCACCTCATATTATCCACAGATTAACTTATTCTACTCTTAATAAAACATTTTTTAGATGTATGTATTTACAATATTTCTCTTTACAGAGGATGTTTTTTCTATTATGAAATTTTAACCATACATAACTGCAAATCGTTATATTGACCACCTGCCAATATCAGCTATTCAGGCATCCTTTTTTTCCCCCAATACAGTACAAGCTGTAATGAAACTGAGAAAAATAGCACTTGATACATCAGCTCCACAACCCAACTCAGTATTCTACAAGGTTCCCTTTATATTTGATT